>CM048821.1:48046492-48350191 GCA_026586065.1 Dioscorea zingiberensis | reverse complement strand
GACCATACCCAAAGCGGGCGCACCTTACTTGGATACAAAGCCTAGGTAATTCAAAATGCATAAAAAGATAATAATAATTTAAAAGTCGCCATAAATAATCTCAATAACCATTTAGAGAGTTTTCTGGTGAAATCGAAACAAGGAGTTAAAGTCACCCTACATAAATCGGAGGAAAGAGGCCCTATAGGGGTCTTATAAAAAATATCTCACGTACCAAAAGTTATATGAGGAGTCCTCCCGAACCACCGGCAAGCTATCCCGAGTCCCTCATGAGCCTCACAGATCTGAATGGCTATCCACTCAAAACACGAAAGGAGAGAAGGAAGCAAGTGGAGTGAGCTTTTAGAAGGAAAGCTTCGGTAAGTACCCTATAAGGGATCTGGCTATGAAACCAATCCAATAGAGATGATAAAAGGTATGTAATAAACATGAACAAATGAAGCAACGGTATCAATCCAAATAACCCGGGGCCACACCCGCACACAAACCAAATCCTAGGAGTCTACACCACAAACAGCCATAGCCTTGCAAGGACTCCCCGATTCAAACAACAACCCATTCCATTTATCTCCAATAGGGACAAGATTTTATATGAACCACTTTTTGGGTTGGCAGGTTGTTTCCAAATGCTTGAGATGCTTGCCTTGCAACACAACACAATATACCACCCAGCGGATGTCGATGGGCGGTCAGAGGTCGATCAACCCGATGTTTAGGAAACTTTATGCGTGATGTTTTCTCTGCATCAATACCCAAACCCGATGAAGGTGGGTAGGAAATGGCTGAAAGCTTGGGCGAGTACTCCTACAATACAACATCACCAGTACATCATGCGCTTAGAAGATGACCCCATTTGAGGCGGCACTTTATGGTAGGCCGCCTCACTGTACCTTTGCTTCCCACTTCACGTTTTTAGTGAGGCACAACTCCTAATACTAAGGTTGAAAGGTTACTAAAGGGAAGGCGAGATGTCATATAAGAAGGTGTTGAGGGAAGGGAGTTATAAGCGTGCCCAACATGCGTGATATGAAGACACAAGGTGATTAGCATAAAGCGAGAAGTGGAAATCCAGTCGAGGGGACATGAGGTGTATTATCTCAAACTTCGAGGCCACTGCTAGCACATGTAAATCTCACGACAATCACTTGCGTAGGAGAAGCTAAGCACCACGATACCTTGGGTCCCTATCCATTGGTGGCTACGCAATTAGGCGTATAGGTTGTGACAACTCTCCACGAGGAGGTCATACATCTTTGTTTTTCATGTAGTCCTGACTTAAAGAGCTTAAGAAGCGATTAGGACACGGAAAGGTTCTTTGTGTTAAGTTTCCTATGCATTGTGCACGGCCTTGAGAGGAAATTTTGGAGTTGCTAGATTGGAGCCGGATTACGCTTTGGTTGAGTATTCGACAAGCTTTTCTTGAAGCTCAACTAGAAGTTACGATTCGATGGAAGGATCTTTCTTTTCATGAAGAAGCTATATAGGAGCCTTTTAACGAGTTAATCCAAGCGGTAGTTCCCCACTTTCAACCATGTAACACCCATATCCTTTTCGGAGAACCGTGTCACACCGGCCAGGACCAGGATACTAAACCACTTGTGCCTAAGGTTGTATTAACTAAATAAATCACAATTTAATAACTTGCGGAAGCTATATAATTACTTAAACTAATATCATAACTCACAAATCTAAGTATTGTTTATTACACACCAAATAGAAAGTCTTTGACATAATAGAAATTAGATAGTCTTAACATGAAAGAGTTCCACACACTCCTAATGTCAAATACAATAATCCAAATACTCTAATAAAAGCGGGTGGTTAGAGCCATCTAGCGGTGGATGGGGACTATCTTCGCAACTCTAAGTACGATCGAGTACTTATCTATCTCCTACAAAATATCTACAATAAAAGGGATGAGCTACTCGAGCTCAGTGAGGTATGAATATAACTGCCAGGTAACACTATACATGTCTCTCAATAATAAATATAAAATCATTTAAAAACAGTAACTGTGCAAGAAGCAAGGTATATGAACATAAATATACTTCAATAGAAAAAAAAAATTATTCAATGCATTCTTTTTATTCAGCGATGCATTATAATGATTCTATGGTATCTGGTAGAACTCATCACACCATAGCCTCCGCAGTCGGAACCTATCACATCTGGAGGTGGGCCAGGTATAGAATCATTATCAATCTCAATGATATCCTTTGTAACCTACACCACTACTACTTCTATCTTTCTTGAACGAGGAGTGTAGGCGGTAGGAACTCATCACATCCACAGGCCTTCTAGTGCAGACTCATCACGCTCAGGTCGGGGCTATCATGTATATATGTATACTAGGCACCCTATGGGAATGGAAATGGGGTTTTCATTTTTTGAAAATAGAGTGTATAAAATAGATAGTTTGGACAATTAAAAATAGAGTTTAAAAGCACCCTTTCCTACCTAGTACTTAGGTACTAAGCTGGCCCTAACGGGGCCACCTCTGGTGCAAGCAAGCATATGAGTATGGTGTCGTTCATTGATACATTTTCAAATACTCTTCATATCATTTCATAAACTCTTTTCTTTCTTTAACACGTATTTCCAAAGTATACTTCTTTTCTAGAAGTTCTAAATACATACATACATGCTTTGTAAAAACACATGGTATTTTCAGGCATTAAAATACTAAATAAGTATGCCATTCAATCTCAAGTATATCTTTATAAAACTCAATAAAAGTACGAGTAATGTGCAGTCATATTCCCTCACTTGTGTTTGAGTAGTTTCTAAGGCTGGCTAGGTCCTTCAGCAGTAGTTGCCTTGCCTTTGCCTTAGCCTTTTCCTTACAATCAAAATTACGGAATTTCAGGAATATGAAACCGTATCTTTAACTTATACTCTAATCTAGACTCTTTAGAGTATAATAAATTCATTAAGATATCTCGAGCATACTCCTAGTTAACAAGTAATTTCATTTTTTTCATAGAGCGTGGAAAATATGATATTTACTATAAATCGAAAACTTCCTATTTTCATCCCTAGAATACTTAAAGGATCTAACATGCTCTTAAAGTATTAATCAAATTCTCTCACTAGACATGGAAGATTAATCACCAAATTTCGAGAAAAAATTGGGCGGAGACTCCTTTGTTTTTAGGGCTTCGAATTTATACAAGCATTCATACCCATATACTGTAGTTCAGGAAAAAACTTAAATCTAAACACTTAAGATGAGCTTATTGCTTTCACATGGCTTCTCTTGAGCAATTCATCCAACTATTAGTGGGCATTTTCACATCCCGTAACCATGCATCAACACCAAACAATTACAATTCTAAATGCTTGTAACTTGAGCATTCATAGAGATCTTCCTATGCATGATACAACAATCCCACAGCCCCCAGACAGTTATTGATCTCACCAGGGCATCATCTCTAGCAATTAACATGCATGATCAAAAGAAATTTTCTGGTCTTCAATTGTTCACTATGGGATCTCTAGTGTTAACTCAAGATAATAAAATCTACAACAATTCCATTGAAGCATCACAAGTTCCCTGACTTGTGACATTTCATCAAATACTTGGCCTACATAGAGATTTACTCCTCTGAAGCATTGCAGTGAGGAATTGAATGTTCCAATTATATAATCAATCTACAATCATCTAGCTTAATTTGATAGATTCATCGTAGGTCCATTGTTGCTTTCATGGGAGAAAGAGGAGGCGTCGGCCTTTCGATCCTCGTGGGGAAGAGGAGAAGGCTGTAGGCAGGCTTCATGACTTGGGTATCTTCTTCTTGAGGTGGTCTTTGAGTGGCGGTACGTCGCGGCGTCACGAGTGGTGGGCGGTGACAAGCGCTCACAACAGGCGGAGAGCAAAATTTGGCACTCTTTGGTAGCGGTGGCTTGACAAAGTACGCGGCCTTGAGCGAAGTGAGTAACGGACGTGGGTGTGGGTAGGGAGAGAAGGGAATGAAATGGAGAAGGTCACAATCCAATTTCAATTGAAATTGGTTTTCAATTTTTATCTCTACCCGTAAGTCATCTATTGATTTAATCATATAGTATATATTTTTTGATAAATGTGGATAAACCACTTTCATTGATTGTAAAAAGGTTCCTAGTTGATCCTCTATTACAAATAATACATAGTTCGTGATACAGTCAGGTAGCTTCCAACCAGGTAGCACTAATTGGTAGAAGGGAATAGGTAGTGTAGAGGAGTGGAGCCACAGGAGCTCTCTCATCACAGTACTTGTCTATGTGATCCATACCTTTGTAGCTTGAGGATGTTGGTGTGGTGGTGGCATTTCATGAGGGGTATTGTATGCCATCTAGGTAGTTGCTGTAGGGGAAAGTGAAAAGAGCCGCGTTCCTATCACTGGTTGTCCTTTTCAGGACCGTTTCACTAGTAGGATACACCACACTGACGGAGTTAGGGACAAGCCTATTGCTCCCACGTTTTTGACCGTCTCTCTGCCGTAAGTGTTTGTTAAGTTGGTTGCCATTATGGAATATTAGTATTGGAGAGACAACCCCGATATTTAAGAGCTCACTTGTACCCCTAAGGACGCAAACTGTAGCCTTAGGGCAAGCTATTGCTCCTACCTTTTTGATTGTCCTTCCCCCCCTTTTTTTGGCCAGAGAAATGTGCCCCGATGTTTGAAGAGTTCACTTGTACCCCCAACCATTGTGGTCTCCCCTATGTGTTCAGGTTTACTTGGTCTCCAGGAGGTATGTGTCTTTTTCCAATTCCATGATATTGGTGTGTACCCATATGGCATACAAGACTCAAGTGGCGTTACCACATGGCCATTTGTGATCAAAATTTTGCAAGAATTCTGCAGATCATGTGACTTTTTGATGCATGAGGGTCGGTGCAGTTCCATCCTCCTGGGTCTATGGTGTGCATTCTATTGTATTTCAGTAGTGTAGTGCTCTCCGTGGATAGAGGGGTTGGTGCTGCGCATGCCTATGGTGAGGTTCATTCCCTTGATGGATTTCCTTCACCTATCTCAAGTTCACGTAAGGTGGCCTCATCCTCGAAGTTTGCGCCTGCTTGTTGTGGGTGAACTTGATCTCTTGTAAGCTCCAGGCTTTGGTTGGCAACGTTTTTTGCAGCAAGTAGTTTCTGTCCTTGTGTTGGGTGGGCTGCATCTATCCATGATAGCATGAGGAAGGAGATATTGCGGATTAGTTTCTCCAAAATGATTTGTTTCACTTGAAAGCATCTCCGGTTTCTTTCTAGTCATACGCTCTAGGTGATTGCCATTACTGCGTATTCTAGCTCGATCTGTCACCCTTCTCTATTTGTTTGGAGAAGGATGATGGTGATACTCCCCATATGTCTTCAGTATGTCTTGGGAGGCCCTGCATGTGAAATAAGCGACAAAAATGTGACCAAATTTGTGATGTGTATTGGCATTGTAATAGAAGGTGCGTCGTTGTTTCATCCTCGGTCTTGCATAGGTAGCATTTGGTTCTGTCTCCATTCCATCTTCTTTTAGTGAGGTTCTCGAGCGTTAGTATTTTGTCTGCCCGTGCCAACCATGCAAAGTATTTGATTTTCGGTGGGCATGGGGTTTTCCAGAATTCTGATCCTAGTGGGCACCGCAGTCCTCCATCTATTTTAAACCTGTATAGGGATTGTACAGTGAATTTGTCATTCGCCGTTAGTTTCCATGTTCTTTCTTCTACTTCGTGGTCATCACCCTCCCGGATGTAGCTATGTAGTGTGTTAATTTGTTGTTCGTCTTCTAGGGTTAGGGGGCCTTGCTTGAGGATTGGTGTATTTGTTTGAATACAGCAGTGTGCCTCTTGGATAGTCAAGTTTTAGATTCTTTGATCATCGGCGGAGGAGTGCAGGAACTGTTGATGGTAGCTTGTCCTTGTATCCAGTTTTTCCTTCCAGTAGTTTATCGAGATCCTCTTAGGTACATTACAACAATATTGAGGAGGGTGCAATCTCTTTGTTCGTAATGTCTCTCCGGAAAGAGTGATTTGTTTTCTTCCATGTTATTTGAAAGGGTCTATTTGCCCGTTCGTGAAATAGGTTGCTGATAGTACTTTCTGGCAGAGGCCGGATGCCCCTGTTAGGATCCTCCACCACCATTTTCCTAGAAAAGCTTCATTGAAGGTCTTCAGGTTGATGATGCCCCAACCTCCCTGGTTTTTCGGTCTGGATATTCGGTTCCATTGGATTAGCCGGTATGCCTTGGGGTTTTGCGTCGATCCCCTCCACAGGAAGTCTTGTCGTAGACCATCGATTTTGTTGAGCACCCATTGGGGTAGCTTATACCGTGACATCTAGTAGTTGGGGATGGTGGTGAGTACCGAGTTTAATGGGGCTATCCTCCCACCCATGGAGAGTAGTTTGCCCTTCCGGTGGCGATTAGTTCGAATCCTATCAATGAGCTTTTGCCAGTCTTGTTTTCTGGGCTTTGATCCAGTAAGGGGCATCCCCAAGTATTCAAGAGGTAGAGAGTCAATTTTGCAGTCCATTATATCTCTCAAGGTTTCGACGTTGCGCCCAACCGTGTGTATGGGTACAATGGAGCTTTTGTTGTAGTTTACTTTGAGGCCAGATAGTCCTTTATAGAGGTAGAAAATCAGTTTTAGGGCTCTGAAGTCAATAGCACCTCATGAGCAAAAAACAAGAAGGTCGTCTACATATTGTACGGAAGTAATGTGATCTCGGTTGGACAATCCTCCAGCTATTCCTCTGAAGATGTTTGTTTCCGAAGCTCTAGATAGCATGGCAGTAAAGACGTCTGTGGCGAGCACGAATTGTAGTAGTGATAAAGGGTCCCCCTACCGCAATCCTCTTTTTTGTCGAACGTAGCCAGTTGGTGTTCCATTGATTAGGAAGGTGGCGTTGGATGAGGTTAAGATCGATCTTATCCATCCAATCCATTTTGTGCCGAATCCTCGTGCTTCCATGTTCTCAAGGAGGAAATCCCAATCAACCGTGTCGAAGGCTTTCTTAAAGTCAACCTTCATACGTGCTCCGTTCCTTCGACTTCTTTTTATTTTGTAGATGAGTTTGTCTGCAACCACGATGTTATCTGTATACATGCGTCCTTGTATGAAAACATGCGGCTTTCCTTAAGCAGTCGCAATTACTCCCTGCAGTCGATTTGCAAGGACCTTGGTTATTATTTTCATTGAGTAGTTTATGAGACTGATGGGCCTGTAATCCTTGATTTCCTGTGGGGAGGTGGTCTTTGGGATAAGGAGGATGTGTGCCCAGTTAATTCTTTCCAGATTAGCACTGCCTTCATAAAGTTCTTGAAAGAGTTGACATATATCTCTTTTCATAAAATCCCATCCTTGTTAGTAGATGTTCATCGGGAAGCCGTTCGGGCCTGGTGCTTTGTCTGAGCTGAGTTCTTTGATGGCCTTGAATATTTCCTCCTCCGTAAAAGGGGCTTCCAGATGTGTTAGGTTCGTCCTTGCTCTTTGCGCAAAGAGGATGCCTCAGTTTGCCCTGAGCCTATGTTCTCTTGGGGTTCCAAACAGGAGTTTGAAGTGGTTTGAGATTTCCTTCGAGATGCCTTCTTTTGTAGTAACTGTTCTGCCGTGTGCTGTTAGTTGGTTGATCCAATTCGTTGTGCGTCTTTGGTTTGCAACGGCGTGGAAAAATTTGGTGTTTCTATCGCCTTCTTGCAGCCAAGTTATCCGGGATTTCTGTCTCCAGAGGGTTTCCTCACTTCTAATTATGTTTTCATACTCCCTTATCTGGGCTTGTAGTGCTTCTTCCTCCTGTGTGTCTAGGCTCCTTGATTCTTGGTTTATGTCTGCTGCTTGGATGAGGTTGAGTAGCTCCCTTTTCCTCCTTGTTTGGTTTCCCTGCATTTCTTTGCTCCACGTTTTTAGTTTTCTTCTGATATCTGTGAGCTTCTTTGCTACTTTGAAAGTTCCGGTGCTCTGGCTGGTATTTTCACTCCACCAGTTCTTTATCATGTTCCAGAAGCCCTCCTTTTTTGCCCAATCCCGATTAAACCGGAAGAGGTAGCGGACGGGTTCCTGGGGGCCACACTCGAGGATTAGTGGGGTGTGATCCGATTGTATTCTGGGGAGTGCCTGTTGGTGTATGTTTGGATAATCATTTAGCCATTTTGGGGAGAGTAGAAATCTGTGCAAATGCTAGTATTGGAATTGCTTGTCCGTTTGTCCAGATGTATCTTTTTCCTGACATTGGGGGGGTCAAAGAGATGGAGTCTTTGAATTAGGTCATTGAAGTCATCTTGTTCTCGTTGGTGAGAGGTATGTGTATTCCGTTCGCTACGTTCCCGGATGGTGTTGAAGTCTCCTGCTATTATCCAAGGCCCTTGCCATATGTTTCTGATAGTGGTGAGTTCGTACCAGAAGTCATTTTTCCTTGCACGGTCACATGGGCCATATACAGTAGTAAACATTCTCTGGGTGTTTGTCGAGAGTTCTTCAAGCACCACAGTGAGGGAGAAAAGACCTATGTGGCTGTTGATGAGTTTGGAAGTCTTTGTTTTCCATCTGAGGCAACATCCGCCTCTAGTGTTGTCCGCCGGTAGGATCAACCTGCCATCATATATTGTGCCACCTATTGTTTTCCAGGTTATCTCGTTTATTGATGCAAGTTTGGTCTCCTGTAGTCCAAAAACCTCTGGTCTTTGTTTCTGGAGGATGTCTCGGACTAGGAATCTTTTCCTCCTTTTCCCTAGTCCTCTTACATTCCATGAGAGTACCTTCATGGGCCAACCGTGTTTGGCCTTATCACGATCATTCTGTTCTCTACTGCTTTGATTTGGTTGATCGGTGGAAGGGTTTCAACTGTTGTCATGTGTGAGGATCACCAGGCCTGATTTGCCATAGTGATGATGTTACGTGTCTTGGGCCGGTTTGCTAGGGTTATTGGTATGGTGGATTAGGTTGGAAGAGATCAGGATCCTTGCATTTGTAAATTAAGCTCTTGTTACGGGTAGTAGTGCCTTGACTTGGGGTTGCTTGTTGCATTGTGTGTCTCTACTTGGAGAAGTGCTTCTTTCTTAGTCTCCCTCTTGTTTTGGGTGGGATTATGCATTTGTGTTGGATGGCGGTGGTGTTGTTCTTCCTTGTCATTCTTTCTTGTGTTTTGGTGGTTACATTGTAGATGTTTTACGTGGTATTGCCTTTTGTTACGTGCCATGTGTTTTGTTAGGAGTATCCAGGCTTCATCCGGTATAAGGTTCCATTCCTCGTTGATGATCCTTATGGCTATTGTACTTAAATCTAATTCTAGTCTTTCCCCTGTGGTTGTAAGTTTGGTAAGTGCTTGTTCTGTTAATTGATTGGGGCTAGAGTAGATATAATTGGGCTTGTTAAAGCCTTCACATTCATTTGGGATTTCATTTGGGCCTGCCTTGCCTATTACATTTGGGCCTGATTACAATTGAAGTGCGATGCATTGAGGTTGGGTGTTGGCTGTTGAGTAATTTTGAGATTGGGCTTTGGTTCTTTGGTTGAGTGGGGGTGTATGTTATTTGGGCAGATATGTCAGGGCCACATCCCCAGTGAGAAGGCGATGGTGATCGAGCTCTCGCGGGCCGGGCATCCGGGCCTTGTTTGGGTCAGACACTTCTGTTGGTAGGTGGGCTCTACCAGGGTGACGTGTGTGCGTCCCATTGGTAGGTGCATTTGCACCCTGGCGGGGTCCCTTTAATGGGTCTGGTTTCTCTGGGCCCCCATGCGTTCCAACTGTCAACCTTAGGTTAGTTGACCTCTGCTGGGTCAACAAAACGGGTTGCCGATTTGGTGCGAGGCGGAGTCCATGTTTGACCAAAATGGTGCGTCCACGTCGGTATGATTGCCAGCTCATCTTCCCGATGTAGGCACGCTGTCTGCGGGAGTGCGCTCCGTCAGCGTGGCGAGGGTGCGTCTTGTGGCGGCCTACGCTTTCATGCATGCGAGAGGCGATACTTTCTGGCGCTTTGTCCTTGCCACGCACCTTGATACGTCGATTACGAGGCGATAAGAGTCCTGTGATGCAGCGTGTTTCTGGATCTCTGTTCTCATCGGAGCTTTCCCTGATGTGTATTCCGTTCGTTCTTTTCCAGTTCTTCTTTGGCGGGGGATCATCTTGCCATTCGACGACGGCCTTTCCCTTTGCCTTCCTCTTGTCTTCCAGTGCTTGGTTATGGTGGTAGTCGGCCTTCTTCTCGGTAGCGCCAAGGTTCACCGCCAGTTCCTTCTCTCTCTTCCTCTTCCCACCTCGCCGTCGGTCCCATGGGAGGGGATCCTGTCTACGTTCTATCTCCACTCGAATCTGGTGCTTGCGGGTGTCAATATTATATAGGATATTGCACGGTAAGGTCCATCCTTGCAGAGCCGGAGAAGAACCCGTGCATCATCGCCATATACCCCTCCTCCGTCGCCGATGGCGATCAGTTCTCCGATGGGTTTCATGATTCGGGAGATGGTCTCCCTGTGCCAACAGAAGAAAGGTAGGTATTGGATCTCCACCCACCGCGTGGTGTCATTTGTTGGCTCGGGATTCCACAGGTCCGGCGTCTATGGGTGGCACCGGAAAGAGAAAAGTGGTTGATCATGGGGTCCGTGGTCTTCCAATTGCCTCGCCACTGATAGGGAAGGACACGCCAGGATGAAACGACCATCTCGAAGGAGTTTTGGCGGCCCAAGTGCTTTGAGTGATGTTTGAGAAGTACCGCAGTATGCGTGATTTGGTGAGCATCCACGATGCAGGTTAGGTCCTTGTCAGCTGTGACCACCATATACTTTCATATCGCCTCCTTCCCGGATCATGTGGGTATCGAGGGAGAGGAAGAGATGGTGGAGTTTCATCTTCATCCTCCTTAGCCGTCTTACGTCTTCTTGATTGAGGGGTTCTATTTACGTTGTTGGTGTGAGCATGGTAGGTGGTTGTTATGCTTGGCCACCTTAGGGTGTCTCTTTGGTGGTTTTTATGTATCGTTTCATGACCACGGTGGCTCTCTCCTTCGTCTTATGGTTGGTGAAGGCATTGGGTGCCGTGGTGGCCAACCTCTCTCTGATTCAGGCAAGTGATGGCCTTGGCGCTCGGGCAGCTTTGTGACCGGTACGCTAGCATTGCCACTTACGCCTCTGTTGGTCCCGCGAGGCGTGTAGATGAAAGCGGTAGGAGGCGTCGGCTAACTGGTCGGACTGTTTCTCAGGTCTCCGGAAGCCAGGACTTTTCTTCTGGCTTCTCTTGCTTTCTACCAGTTTTCATCCTTCTCCTCCTACGATCGTAGTGCTTTCTGTATGGTTCGCCGCGGGGTTGGCATGCTAGCGGCGTAAGTCACTCCACAGTGCGTCTCGGGCTCCGGCGGTGATGCAAGTGGTTATACCATACAGTTGTTGGAGTCTTTGTTTTGGTCTTCCTTCTCAGCATTCTTGGGGGTTGGCTTTCTTCTCCAGAAGCTCGCTATCCTGCGTTCCGGTGATCCCCGTCAGTGTTTAGCGTTCTTGTACATTTCGACTCGCATCCTCTCAAAAAAATATAATGAAGTGGCATATTCTATATAGTATATATTACAATATATTTTTTATATTAAATTAACCTATTCCCCTAGCTTTTTGTCACATGACTATCTAATCAAAGTTATCCCTTAACACTTCAATAATTCTCCCTCCCATTAATCTATAATAACTTCTTTATTTATTTATTTATTTTTTCTCCCCACTATGTACTTGCATACGATTTGAATCAATTAATTGGCTTTCGTCCCATTCCGAACTTAGATCAGAATTTCGATCCTTAATGCTTTTTCGATCCGATGCGTCTTGTAACATCACAGGATTTGCCCCTATACGGTCGGATCCGATATTTCTCACTTTTGACCCAACTAAATCTACTTTATGAACTCTAACTTTTATGCGGTATCCCAATAGTTGCGAGGTTGGATTTTTTAATCCATTTATTTCTCGATTATTCTTTAATTGGTTTTAAAAATAATTAATCTCTTTTACGTGCTAATTAATCTCACTAATTATTTTAGGAAATTTAATTATTTATTTATAAAAATTCGAGCGTTACAATGAGGACAAGGTTACTCTTTGGTAGGGAGTAATGATAGCGACAAATTTACATACCAGCTAGCGGCGTGCCAAGCACATGAGGGGACGAGCTAATGTGGTTGAGGGGGTTTTAGGAGAAGAATAAGGAGGAGAATGAGGGGGAGATGGAGGGTTAGGATGAATTTTAGGGTTGTGTGTGTGTGTGTGTGTTAAGGAGAGAGCGAGCCTCTCGAAAGCTGTGCAAGTTGTCCCTTCTCTTCAGCAATAGGAATTCCTTCACCTTCTTCACCATTATGTTGTTGTTTTCTTAGCTATTTCCTGCTAATCTCTCCACCTGTTCCTATTAGCAACCTTGAGAGAAGAAATTGTAATTGAAGTGACATCTATCTCCTCGTACTCTTTACTTGTAAGTGAGTTTAACATGCTTACAATTCTTCTCTCCATGATCTCGTTTGGTTGACTTGATTGTCGGAGAGTTCGGGGTCGAGTTCGGGGATAGACCCCGAACTTTCCTTGGAGATCGCTTTTATCAACGAGCTTCGAAATGAGAACGGTTTATTCACGTCGAAGCCATCATTGGAGGCTGATTGTCTTTCCCATTTCCAGCTGAAGAAGTTGTTATCTCCATCAAATCTCACTAGTTGATCTGGGTTAGCTCTGATCTCGAGGAGGAGCAAATTCCACACATCAACAGTAGGGTTAGTAGTAGAGATCGTGGAAGCAGGTTTATGATTAGAGGAAAGGAAATGAATAATATCTCTTCCACCATATAAAGTTTTTCATCTTTGTTTTTAATGTATTTACCTTATTTTGCTTTCTTTGCAAGACTAGAATCGGCATGCAGACATGAATTTTCCTGATGCTTTTTTGTGGTTGTCTTGTAATTTTCTTTTTTGTTGGTATTAAACACGTTCTGAGTGTTTTTTTTTGTACTCATTTGAACTAGACTTGTTTTTAAACTTATCATATGTACATAATTTAGCAATTCAAAGGGTATACTATGTACATAATTTTAGTTTTTGATGTATATACATATTTTTTTAATGAAAATCTAATTATCTTTTTTTTATTTTTAATATCTTACAAAATAATTTTTTTTTAATACATGTCATTAAAAATTAAATAAAAAATAGGTTACTCACATATTTTCTTTTGTTTATAAATTAAACATAAATTTATTTGTAAGCCTCTTAATAAATCATAATTTACTTATAACTACTTTCAGAATATTTTTAATATTTTATTGGTTATGCGTAAATATCAATCATTAAAAGAAATAGGTTTTTTTCTTTTATTTGGCATTTTAAATGGTTTATAAGAAATATTCAAGGTCTTTAGTTGTGAGAACTAATTGTTGGGAGTGACAACTAGAATAAAAGTAAAACACGAAGTTATGAGATATTATTGAAAAATGAGGGAGTGAAGTTCTTTGGCTATTTTCAAGGTTGGCTAAAAAAAAAAAAGCTCTATAATCAAACCCTACCTCAAAGATTTGGAGCAATGGCAATCAATTGCATTGTGATACCTTGATGGCTTTCCTGAAAACCCGACAAATAGAAACCCCAAAATAGCAAATGATAGAAGAAAGGAGATGAGCAAAATAATAATAATAATAATAATAATAATAATAATAATAATAATAATAATGAATCAACCATGTTCAATTTATTCAAAAGAAGATAAGGTATAGTTGGAAATAGAGCTAGGTTTCATGTTGACCCATATGATGTAGGACAAACACACACAGTACCAAGACTCATCCCAGCACGAGGCACACCCTGATTAGTGCTTAGGTTTTGGGCTATGCCGACCTAAGCCCGATAGGGCATAGCAATGATGGGTTGTGCTGAGTACAACCTAGTTGCTACAATAATAGGACCGTGTCGCATGACACACACTCCTATGCCAAATTGGGTCGAAAGGGGGTAATCTTTGGGTCGGCACGACTTGTTCAGCCTACTTTTAAGGGTATAATTGTCATTTATATTATTAAAAAACTTTGTAATACAATTTTTTTACCAATTATAAATAGTTGTTAGCTTTTACCATTTTACCATTTTTCACAATTGAAATTAATGAAAATATTAATTTTTTAAATATTTTTTATAATTTTTTTATATTTTAATGTTTAAATAATTTTTAGTTTTAAATAGTTTTTAAAAATATATGGGTCGGCGGGCTAGCATGCCTCAATCGGGCATAACTCTAGCACTATGCATGTTGGGTTGAAATTTTGAAGATGCAGGAACCGAGCTTGCACAGTTTGGGAACTAGGGAACTTCCTAGTTCGGACATGTAACAAGTCGTGACCCACACATTGTGGTAGAAGCATCTAGAGACATCAGGGGATGTGTGGCAAGATCTTGCGGTACTAGAGGTGTAAGCAGTACGTAGAGGCGAATATTAGCCTGCTCAAGCTCGGCTCGTGAAAAAAGCTCGAGGCTCGAAGCTCGGCTCGAGCTCGTTCGAGCCTTAATTTTGTTTCTCAAGCTCGGCTCATGTATTAATATAATTATATATATATATATATATATATATATATATATATATATAAAGAGCTCGATTAGGCTCATGAGCTTTGTCGAAATTTGAAGCACTTTGTTGCTTTCGAGCTTCGGCTCAAATAAACTACTCGAGTAGCTCGAGCTCGAGCTTTCGGCTTCGTGAAATTCGAGTCGAATTGAATATTATCAGAGCCGATCTCGAGTAGCTCCGCGGCTACTGCTCGCTTACACCCCTAGCCGGTACCAAGGAAGTTGACTCCAAGGATGTGGACCAACCTTTTTACTTTTTTAAAAAAATAAAAAAAATAGAAAACGTATTACCAAAATCTAAAATAAACACAATATCTGAAAAACAGTGTAACACTGCATTGTAGTCGAGCCATTATGGGTTGTGTCGACTAGTGTAATAGGTAATGCATGAGCCATCTTGAGCTTACTTGGTCACCTAGCCCAGTATGGGAGAATGCGTCATGTAAAATGTTACCCACCATGGGTTAGGGCCAAAGGGACACCACCGAGAACCAGATGGATACGGCCAGAAACTAACTCTAGATTGATACATAATTGATGATGAGCTTGACCTTCATTTTGGTCTAAAGTGCAATGACAAAGGAACTAGTATCTTTACAAAGCAAGCTAATTTGAACGTTAAATTTTTGTTAGTTAGGAAAAAAACACAATAATAACCAATTAAACCTCAATATGAATTCTCTGTCTTCATGTCCCTTTGGCAAATGCAAGATCTGGCTCAATAACGTAGGTCCTTAAACACTACCTTTCTCCATGTAATCCTAGGTCTACCTCTACCTTTCTTATGACCTTTTTGTTACTAAGGGTTTGTTTGGATTAGCTTCTGGGAAGTCCAGAAGTGTTTTTTTATAAGTTAAATGTTTTTGGGAACGAAAAAACATATTTGTGTTGACTTTTATGGAGAAGTAGAAGCTGCAGAAGAAGCTGAAAAACAAATTTTTTCAGAAGCTAGTGGTTTGTAGCTTCTGAAAAAGTCGTTATGGAGAAACTATTTTGAAAAATATCAATTACCAAAATATCCTTTTTAAACATTTTCAAAGCTATTTTGGAAAGTGTTAATTACCAAAACACCATCATCATCATCATCATCATTATTATTATAATTATAAAAATATTTTTGAATTAATATATTCAAACACAAAAAAAAAGCGCTTAACTTACTTTAAGAAACCATACATACCCCTTTTTTTTCTTTTTCAAAAGTCCTTCCATCAAACTAGAAAAAAAAAAAAAACCTTTTTTTCATAAGCCAATTAAAATGAGGCCTAAGTAACATATTTTGAGGCAAGGCAGCACGTGGGTCTACGATGCACTATCTCAAATGCCCTTGACCTTTAGTTAAAGGAAAAATTAATAAGGTCTTGCTTGGATTGGCTTTTTTTTGCCCCAGAAGTGCTTCCAGAGTAAGTTAAGCGCTTCTAAGACAAAATATTATGTTTGGATGGGCTTTTACAGAAAAACAGAAGCTATAAAAAAAGCTGAAAACAACTTTTTTCAGAAGCTAGTGATTTGTAGTTTCTGAAAAAAGCTATTCTGTAACAGTTGTTTTAGAAAGTATTAATTATCGAAACACCCCTCTTAAACTTTTTCAAAGCTATTTTGAAAAATATCAATTACCAAAATATCTTTTATTATTATTATAATTATTTATTTCTATTTATTATTATTATTATAAAATTGTTTCTGAATTAACCTATCCAAACATAAAAATAACAGAAATACTTAATTTATTTTTAGAAGCATTTTTTTTAGAAATCTTTATAATAAATTAATTTTTTTTTTTTTTTAAAAAAAAGTCAATCCAAACCAGCCTTGATAAAAATAAACAGCAAAACTAGTTATTTATAAAAGAACTTATATTAACATCGGCCACTGTTGTTAGAATTCACCGTGAAAATCACCTTTGGCGGATCTGAGGACCTTGGAGTCAGGACGTCATCGTCGGAGAAGAAGATGGTGACACTGTCGAAGAGTTTCCAATCTCGCAAGAACCGGTGCTCAGTTCCATCCAAATCCATTCCCGGCGCCTCATCCAGAGCGGTTTCTAGTTTTAAGCGGAGACCCTCTGCGTGGTCCGTCTATCTGATCGTCTCTTCCCGGTTGCCCCGGACCTATGTCGGCGCTACCACCAACTTCGCCCGCCGGTACTTCCAATTCCCTCTCTTCTTGATGTTTTCAGAGCTGAATGTGTGAACAATTCAAATTTCCAACAATTTGTGTCTGAATGATGATATTGTGCTCCAGCATAACATAATTTAAGAGGTTTTGTTTAGATTGGATTATATGTATGATGTATCACATTAGACTCATTTGGATTCAACCTTGAACAAATTTATAATGCATGATGAAGCTCTGCAATCCAATTGACAGTGTGTTCTGATTTTGAGTTTGTGCTGCTTATCAGGCTGAAACCATTCTCAAAGTTTTTTCTTTATTGTTTAGAATAGTTCAGTTGTCAAATGCTTTGAGTAGCCTTTCCAAAGATGCATGTTTGTAGACCTCTAGTGGAGCCATGCTTTTGTTTTTTCGAAAATTTAGAGCTGCCATTGGATTTTGAGGCATATCCTACTTCTGTTATTGTCATGTCATTCTTGAGGTGAAACCAAGATCCTTGTTCTCTCTGGCTTGGTACCATTTCTTGGACTTCAAAGAAAAGAGAAGAGCACATTAACCCATACAAAACATGAGCAAATGATGGTGGAACATTTGAAACGAGGCATTTTACATCTTGGTGTATGTAATTTGTGACATGCCAGCAAGGGAATCAAGAATTTGGTGAATGATCCATTGCTTTCCACTTTGTCTTTTCAATATTCCAGGGCAACTGTGTAAAATTTTTTAGTACTCCATACATTCTTTCATTGCTTTTTGTGATCTTGTAGCACAAGTATATTCGCTAATGGGGCAATCTGTTCTTATTTGTAATCATTAATTGATTTCATGTTTTAATCTACAGATCTCTTGTCTTTTCATATAATAAGTTTGCCTATTCCTGAAGCATTGTATTTCTATATTTTAAACTTTCATGAGTTTTTCTGTATGAATTTTTTGTAGCTTAAAGCAACACAACGGTGAACTCAGGGGTGGAGCTAAAGCATCATCTGCAGGAAGGCCTTGGACACTAGCATGCATTATTCGAGGCTTCAGAAATCGGAGTGAAGGTATTTACATGTGCTGAATTCAGTTTTATCCTGTTCTAACATGAAAGGATCAGCTTTTGGCTTATAAGTTACAATCTTATGGTAATTTTTTATTTGAAAATACTTTTGGAAAAAAATTCCTTACTAAAGTTTACACACCTTGGATGCCTGGGGCCCTGGACTAAGCATTAATACATGTGCACATGTAATAAGCAAGCCTTTTTGAGGGTATCACAGTTCAAGTAAAATTGTGAGAAAAGTCAAACATATTCAGACTGCTCCTAAGACAGTTTGGTTATGTAATATGTTGGCATCTAGCATCACCTGTGTAATAAACTAACCATTAGTTCTTTTTGAATATACCGTGTATTCCGAATACTTCCTGTAAACAAGGATCACCTAAAACAAATGATATCACTCATACAAGCCATTCATCAAACACATAGGAAGCACACAAAATCATAGCAAACCCCTCAAGATAAAGGAAAAAAATCACGAGACAACCGTTCAACAATCTTCCACTATAATCATAATAATGAGATTACAACTTCTCTAACACATTAGAGGATGTCATGCATCATTAAGAGTAACCCACTCTTAGATCACACAATATCTCACCACGAACGAGACTACAAAGAGAATAAGAAAGAGTTTACAAAGGAACACCATTGGAAGCTAAACCATAGCTAAACCTTCTCTTAAACAAGAGGATAGAAAAAATCACCAAAGCGCACACCTATTGCTTCTCTCCTTTTTTTCCCCATTTTTGAAAAACACCCTTGAACCAATCCTTTCATCTTCCATTTATATGAAGGATTAAGTGAGTGAGAAGAGCTACCCACTTATCTATGTGGGCCGCACATGAGAAGGGAACTCAAGTTGGGTTGGTTCAACCTCAAGGAATCTCCTCCTAATGACTTATGTGGCCTTCCTCACACTAGGGGAAATAGTTAGCTCCTTCCATTCTGACCTAACTCCTATAATACTCATGCTTATCGTTCGACACGGATTTAGTCATCATGTGCAAAAAGTTTTTATTCGTATAGATCTTTGCTAGTTCTAAGAGTTCGTTCTCCAAAATAGCTCTTATCTAATGATACCTTACGTGAATGTGCTTGTTTCTTGAATGAAAGCTTAAATTCTTGCTTAAATGGATGACACTTTGACTATCATAATGGATAACATGCCTCTTTTGTTTAAGCCTCAATTCATTCAAAAAACTTTTCATTGATAGCATCTCCTTGCATGCTTAGTAATGGCTATGTACTCCACTTTGGATGTAGAAAATGTAACACAATTTTGCAAATTTGCTTGTCAAGACAGCTTCCCCTTAAAGGTTAAATATCCAGATGTTGACATCCGTATATCCTTATATTATAGGTTTATCATTTCCAAAATGTAAGCATTTCCTAGAGTTGCTTCTCAAATAACAAAGTATCCACTTTACTGCTTGCCAATGCTCCTTGCTTGGATCGGCAAGGTGTCTACTATTCACTCCAACAACATATGTTATATCTTGGTATTGTGCAAACCATAGCGTACATCAAGCTCCATACGCCCATATATACGGGATATTCTTCATTTCTTCCTTACTTAGGTTGCTTTGCTTTAATTGGAAATGACTTCCAAGTGGATTATTCATCGGCTTTATACTCTTCATGTTGAAACGATCAAGTAACTTTTCAATTTACTTCTTTTGTGATGGCCATAACTTCTTAACTCCCCTATCACTCCTTACGAACATATCCAAGATTTGCTTTGCCAATCTTAAGTCCTTCATAGCAAAAGACTTGTTCAAAACATTCTTCAATTTAGCAATCATGTAAGTGTTATGTCTAGCAATCAACATGTCATCAACATAAAACAATAGAATAATGAAGTTACCATCATCATACCTCTTCATGAACACACAATGGTCTGAAGACATTTGCTTATACCTATAACTCTCCATGAATGTGTCAAACTTCTTGTATCATTGCCTTGGAGTTTGATTAAGAACATACAAAGAACATACAAACTCTTCCTTAACTTGCACACTATGTGCTCATTTCCTTCAACTTTAAACCCTTCCAGTTGCGCCTTGTAGATTACTTCTTCTTGGTCATCATGTAGAAAGACGGTCTTCACATTAAGTTGTCCAACCTCCAAGTCCATACTTGCGAACAATCCCAACAAAACTCCGATTGAAGACATCTTCACCACCAAAGAGAAGATTTTATCAAAGTCTATGCCCTTCTTTTGTCCAAAGCCTGTCACAACCAAACTTGCCTTATATCGTGGTTTTCTTTCTTCCAGTTTTCATTGAACTTGTCTTTCTGTTTCTTTCCTTTGATTGGGTCTTAAAGGTCCTTAGAGTATAAACGATCCTCCATCTTAGCTTTCCATATTTGTCAATTGTTCCCTTTCAAGCTAATCATCCTCTTATTTCTATTTTCCATCTTGCTTCACACAAGGAAAGAACACCGTAAACCTAGCTCTGATACCACTCATATCCAGACGCACCGTGTATCTCGAATACTTTCTTCGTGCTAGCAAAATTCACCTAAAATAAGTGACGCCGTCGATACAAGCAATTCATCATACACATAGGAGGCACACGAAATCATGGAAAACGCCCTCAAGGTGAAAGGAAAAACCATGAGACAAGCATCCAATAATTTTCCACTATAATAATAATAATGGAATTTCAACTTATCTAACATATTAAGGATCACTTACATCATTAAGAGTAACCCACTCTTCAATCACACATTATCTCACCATGGATGATGGAATACAAAGAGAACAGGGAAGAGTTTACCAAAGTGACACCATTGGAAGCTAAACCTTGGCTATAGCTTCTCTTGAACAAGAAGATAGGAAAAAACCATCAAAACTCCCATCTATTCCTTCTCTCCTTTTTCTCCCCTTTTGAAAAAAACCCTTGAACCAATCCTTTCTTCTTTCTACATATGAGTGAGAAGAGCCGCCTACTTACCTATGTGTGCCACACATGAGGAGGAAACTCAAGTTGGGTTGATTCAACCCCAACATTAGCAACCGGGAAAAGTATCCATTAATAGTGTCAGGGTCTTTAAACATGCATGCATTATCCTTAAAGAAGTTTATGTATATCTTTACATTATTGTATCTACCATCACAAGGGGATAGGCGTAACATTAGAATATGGGAGAAACAAGCATTAATTGTGTCAAGGTCATTTTCTTTTTATATTGCAGTGCCAAATTTCTAGTATTTTGACATTCTATACTCATAGCAATGCCCTGGATAGACTAATCTGGTCTCAGTGGTTTTTTTGTTATATTCTGTAAGCCACATAATTGTCACTGTTTTACATTTTGTTCTGTTATGAATTATGACACATTCTGTTCTTATTGTTCCCAAGTAAATGCTGTTATGTGATTTAGATGACCATTTTATCTATATATAGCTTGTGTGTTCGCATCCAAATGGAAGATCATATCTCGGAAGATGCAAAGGAAAAAGAGTACAGAAGAGCATACCGCAAATTTAGTATTACAACATCGGGAAACAGCTTTGAGTAGGCTGAAAGCTTCATTTGATTGTAGTTACTTGCAAATCAAGTGGCAGTCCAACTCTTGACTAGTTCCTCATGGCACTAAGCTACTGGTATTGAAAGCTCGGGTGACAAATTATTGCTTAAGTCATAAAAGTTAAACACAAGACAAGTAAATTTCTGTTATGAGTTTGATACAAATGGAGAACAAGTTGATGTTTCCAACTTTATCACGTCAAAAGTCTAATAGTATTATACTTGTCAAATATCAATGTATGGCACTCTTTATTTCTCTCAAATGAAAAGAAAGCTTTATTATGCTCTGCAAGTTGTGTAGAATTTACAACTTATGATGCCTCATGTACGATTTAACAGATACAATAAAAGATTCTATAGTGTACTGTTCTACAATGTCTATTTTAAGTTCTATAGCTTACTGTGGTACATTGCTTATATCATAGGAATATCAACTTAATGAGACACAAATTGACCTTGCAAACCATGGTCACATTAATCTATGTGGTGGCACTGTTATCATTCTGCATCATGGCTATTAGCAATGACCTCATTTTTCTTAATTTGTCTTGACATAGCTGCATTAACCTTTATGAAGGCACTGTTATATAACTACTTTAGCAAGGGCGTCATCATTGTCTTCAAATCTTGATTGCTTGCCAAAATAATCACCCCTAAAACTTCCAAAATTAGCCCATAAGGATGCAAACTGACATTTCATTTGCCTGTTCTTACGCTGTGCATTCAGTGTACAGTTAGAACCACAAATTTGTTGTTTATAAAGACCAATATCGCTTGCTTTTCCAAGTCTTAGCTTGAATAACATTTGCCCAGTTTTCAATTATCTTGAAGTGGATTATCTGGACTAAACTCTTAGTTGAAGCATCATGAACCATCCTTGGTTGGAAGTTTGACAATCTGGTGCTTGGACCACTGATGGTTGCAGAGGCAGAGCTCGTAATCATTCTCTAGCATCTGTCTGCATATTAAGCTCTCTTCATGTTATTACCAATACTGGAAAATTTGGGGGCAAATGACACTTCTTTAGTGTATATTAGGCATTCTGAATCTGAATAATTGCTTGTGTGCATTGGAAGATATATTGAGTAATGAAACTTTGCTGTGTTATTAGAGGAGACGGGTTCTCTATTTTAATGGACCTAAATCTATACTTGTTACTTTTTACAAATCAGCCAAATTTGGCACTGATAAGCAGATAATCATCAATTATAGGAAAGCCACAATGCATAATTTCATGTCAAATTTTGCCTCAAGCTCTCTATTAAATCCCTTTCTTCTCTAAGCCTTGTTAGTGCAGAATGGTGAATCTGTCAATTCTTTCCCTAGAAAGGTTCAACAATCTGCCAATCTCATCACATGAGTGAACCCTCTCACCAGTAAGTCCGTAATGCATTCTTATAATGTATTCTTCCCTTGAGTTCAATGTCTTAAGAAGCTTCTCCATGTCTTGTAGCATAAGTTGTTTAGCAACAATAAATTCTGGCCTTGTTTCATCTGGTCCTGGAATAACATCCTGCATTCATCCTAGACCAGTATTATGGGAGAAGGAGGACAGAATATTCATTCTTTTCTTTTGTTAAAAGTAACTACATTTTATGCTGCTAAAAATTACCTCAAGTGTAATTTCTTTGTTTTTCACTGGTTGATTCATAGAAATTGGATGTCTGCTTCTCGCTGTTACAATCTTTACACTGGAAGCACTCAAGTCTGTATGGTCTGCAATTTCATGGTAAGTAGGCCATCTTCCTAATTGCCGCTGTAATAAAGAAGTAGCATCTGCAACTTTCCTTGCCACTGCACACATGCTTCCCTACAAAATGATGATATATATGTTTTAGCTACTAATTTAATACAGTGTTATGCATTACACTGATAAAGGACTTCCTAAACTGAATTGAAACTAATAAGCCCATACCGGTAGTCTCACAAGTCTGGACTTTTTAGCTATGGCTCTAATAATTGCTTGTTTGATCCACCAATAAACATATGTTGAGAGCTTGTTTCCTCTCTTGGCATCAAATCTCTGTGCACCTTGAAGAAGCCCTATGCAACCTTCCTGAAAAGTCACACGAAAAATATACAAGACTGGTTTGACATTGAATTTCAATTGCAAATGAATATTTTTGGCATTCATTGCATGGTGGACCTAAATTCGATACTTATACAGGTGCTGTCAAATGTTTTTTTTTTTTTTTTTTTGGTCTAATTTCCGGAATCACAAGTTATGATGATTATAATCAACTTTTTATTTATTTTTTCAGGTGGTCTTCTCATTTTGTTAACATTTTAGGACACTATTAATTGGTGGTTGCAAATATTTATGTCATTATATCAATAGTGAATTTGGTTCTTTCATCTGAAGATGCTTCCCATTAACATTGCTAATAGTTGATCAACTATGAATTTCCAGTGAAAATTCAGTTTTCTTAGTTATTCCCCTTTTACAGAGGTATTTAATTATTTCAATTATGATCTGTTTTTGCAGTTATTAAGGGTCATATAAGTATGAGATTAATGGCTTGGAATTTGTGGGAAAGAAAAATGGATTCAAATTTATGTACTATCAATATCATGCTTACTCTGACCGTTTCCACTTATACTGTTTCATTTTTTATATCAGCAGTTTTTTAGTTTCAACCTATTGGCACTTAAATATAAATGCTAAATAAATTATCCCCTTCCCTCCCCTCGGTTGATTAGTATTTTAAGCTTCACCTGGGTCCAATTAGCCTACCTGAGGATTAAGAGGAACATGAGGTGAACCTGGATGAGGTCCTGGAGGCTCAGTCCTTTGCCCTGGTATGGAGTTGCAATGGAGATGACCAGCCTCTTGTAACTGAGGGTGATCCTTTCTCTGCACTCTCTAGCTCTCAGCAGCACCTTTTCATCAGATCTTCCCTTTGTCCTAAACGCAGTTAATGAAGCTTCAAGCATGGTTCCTTCCTATTGCCATCCATTTCAGGTATGTCAGAACAATTATTATCAGTAAATTCTAATATATCAAAAAGTGGGATGGTGTTATATCTCTTCAACATGCACTTAACATAGCTATAAAAGGATTATTCGCATATTAGTTTGGTTTGAATGATAGAAAAATTATCTGTATCCGGTTCAAGAAAAGGGAGCTCAGTTCAGTCCCCAGTTTGTTTGAAAGACCCAAGATGTTGGGATAAAGAAAAGCCCTAGGGGGAAGCAGGAGATTGAACTAGAGCAGACCTTTAGTATATGATACATTGTGTTCTCCTGCGATGCTCGTCTTATTACCACTGCACGCTTGGTATAATGTCCAATATTACACCTCCTTTCCAAGGTTTATTTGTGAGTTTCTAACATGTTACTGCATGTTGTTTACAATTGTAAACATTTGAGATATGACTGTATTGGTTTTTCCTCGGTGTATTTGAATTGATGAAAAGGTTTCTCGTCAATCAGAAATGCATCCTTGAGTATAGTGTTTCAAAAGATTGACAAATTCATGTAACATTTTTCTTTTTTTGTTGGCTTGAAGGTGGTACCTTGAGGTAGGCGGAGAATTCACCCTCTTGCCGACGTGTTAGATATCCGGATCTCTCCGACCGCGAAACACATCCTTCCATCAAGTCTCTGCATGAATCCAGGTCTACAAATTCACCTCCTCTCATCCTCTTCCTCCTTTGCCTTCTCCGTGCTACCAAACCATGTTCTTGCAGGTATTCCCTTTCCACTTTGGTTTGCATGGATTTAATCTCACTGAGCGCCATGGCTGAGGAGACCGCATCCTTGGCAGCCTGAGCCGCTGCATTTGCGAGAGCAACTGCCTCGGCCATGACTGCAATTGTCAGGGAGTTCTCAGAAACTGTTAAATGAGTATTGTTATGTTTAATGATGCAGGGAGCGTGCAGTGTGGAGTATGATGGGATTTGAACACAAGGCTTTGACGATAGAGTATGATGGACTGAGAATGGAGTGGTTGAAGAACTTTTTAAGGAGTATGAACGTATAGCCATTGGGTGTTGCTGGAGAAGCCCTTCGGATGGAAAGAGTGAGCTTTGTTTTGTTAAGAGGGGGAGTGCTCTATCCATTGGCCTCATGGCTGGAGATATTTATCTCATTTTGATATTTTTCTGGGATAATGAAGGGTTTGTTTTTATTATAGAGGGAAGGATAAGGCAGTAGAGCCTCAAATTGAATGCCCATTGTTCCCTGTTTGTTGCTTTTGCTATTTTTTTTTTGGGATGTAAACATGTTAATCAGAGATTTTTGTTGCACTCTCCGAGTTGTGAGTTTGGTTGAAGGGGTTCTCTAAATTCAGAGCATAACCCAAACACAAAGATGTAAAATGAAGTTTGAAATCTCATATTTGGTTAAAAGTTGGGATTTCAATCTATTATGCCCATTCCAGAATTTACAATTTTTTTTTTAATTTTCGAATATCTACAATTAAACACCCTTTTACATATTAATTTTCAGTCGTGTCTTAAACATCTATTTAGCTTGAAAAATACTACACAAGGCATAAACAGTTAAACACATACTGTAAGCACATATGTGAAAAATACTACATAAGGCATAAACACGCATACTGTAAGCACATATATGTATTCTAGTGTTGACTTGATACATCATATATCTGAGCATCAAAGCCATAGCCCATCATGGAGTAGGGTTCATTAAACATTTTTCATATATAAGTAGGATTGTAAACAGGCCGAGTTTGAGCAGATTGGATCCAATTCGACCTCGGCTCAAAATTACTTGAGCTCAAAATTGAATTAACTCGAATAAGTTTACAGCTCGATTTTAATTATGAATGCTTGAACTCAACTAGATTTAACTCAAAATTAAGAGCTCGATTATAATTTTGAAAACTCGAATTTGACTCTATTTAGCTCAAAATTAAATTTTATTTATAAATTAATATTTGTTAATTAATATATTAATATATTAATATTAAATTTTGAGCTTTCGAACGAACGGAGCTCAAAATTGGAACTTAAGCTCAGGTTCAAAATTTCAAACCAAGCTCGAGTTTTTGCTGAGGATATCAAACTGCTCACAAATAGCTTGATGATTTGACTGCCCTACATGCAAGTGAAAAATACATATTATTTTGACCCTCCTAACTAAGTAATGTCTTTTTAGCCCCTCCCTAATCATCGGAGTTTGATGATTTAGTGAGGGTGTGAATATATAATACATATACTTTTAAATTTTTATATAATTTTTTTTGTCACGTGACACACTATATCTGATGCAACACATCAGCGCACATCACCATCTCAACATGTTTCAAAGCTTAAGGGCTAACACAAACAAAATTTAGTAGATTAGAGCCAAAATAAACAGTGACTTTAATCCTATATTTAATAAAAGTGAGATGACAACCTCAAATATAACCTAAACTTGCACAAGAAAATCAAGCCCAATCTTGTATTTTTGTTAGCTTATAATCAATGTAATATTACATAAAATAGGAGTGCGAAATGTTAGAAATAGGAACACAGTCTAATTCAAATAATTATGTCTAGCAAGGTGCAACACCAATGATACAGCAGTGGTTGCCTGTCAGGTAGCACCAAACCGAACATTGATCAGGCAAGCACTTTCCAGAATAGATATGATTTCTAAGAAAGCTCAGCCTATCATGTCTACAAGAGAAAATACCTTCCAATTTTGATTTTAAACCTTAAACCACTTCATGCCGCCACCGATGATGCAACAGAGTTGTTTTTTCAAGAAAAATTTGGCTAAATTAAGCATGTTACATATAACTCAGATGCGATATACTTCAACATCCCACAGGAACTGGTCATCTCCAGGCTATATCAAGAACTTAGTACTGATCATTAAGCCAAGAAATACTCACATGCCCCATACCCCACGAGTGATTGCAACCTTGCTGTTCGGTCTTGAAGTTAGCTCATACAATATCCGAGCAAAGATATCAGAATATTTTCCATCAGAGAGAAGTATCTCAGCGAAGGTGCTTTCATGAGCCAAAAGTGCAACCCTATTTTGAGGTTCAGAAACCAGGCTCTCCAATATCATAGCAGCTTTCCTACATACCTCGGGTACAGGATGTGGAGTCCTAACTATCTTAAGGAGTCTATCAACAGCCCTGAATGAATACATGAAAATGAGATATTTTACATAAAATTCTGGTGAGATAAATTTTCACCTTGCCGAAAGTAAATAGGAACTATACCATCTCTCACTTGCAAGCTTAAGCGGCAGTCCATATTTACTTCTGAGAGGTTATAGAGTGCCCCTATGGCTGCTGCTTGTGCATCAACTGCTTGTAAACTCAGAAGATCAACCAATTAAACACTTGTATATATCTGCAATGCAAATTAGTTTAACTTATTGAACCATTCAGGTTTCACATTCATCTTCTCCATAATGCAGTCAACAACGAAATAGTGTAGTAGATCTAAGAAATCAAGTGCCAAGATGCAATTCATGCTGACTTTAAGAAAACATCCATCAACTAGTACAACATGAAATAAACAAAATTGCCAGCTTTTCAATAGTCACAAATAACAAGGAACCACTCTTCACATATCCCAGGAGTGCCAACCTCTATCAAGAATTCAATGGTAATCATTTCAAAATATAGTAAGAATAAAATGGCCATGAATCAACTTTAAAATAAATCATATATAACTAGCTGAAAGCTTTTTGCCATATCAAGAAAAAAAACACTGACCTGGGGAGCAAAAGGAAGAAGAAATGGCTCATTATCAGGATTTATTATAAGCCTTCCAAGCAATTCAGCAGCAGCACAATGCCAAGCTTTGATCGAAGACCCCAGCATCCCCATAATGGCTTGAACAGCCGCGTTTTCACTTGAATCAGAAAATAAGGATCAGAATATTAAACTAAACCAAAGCACATGTAACAAGCAAAACAAATTAAAGTTATCACTCACGTCATTCTGATGAAAGATGGCTTTGAGGAACTGAATATCGCATGGAGTCGAGCAGTGGTGCTAAATTGACAATTGTCTCAAGTGCATTAGTTATCAGCTCCTCGTCCTCTGTTCAATCAGAGACTGAAAAAGTATGAAAATAATTCAAACTTAGAAACAAATAATCATGAGGCATCACAAATTAGACTTGGCCTCTTGAAGGTGCCATGAACATCCAGTGTCTTCTGATGCATCAAGGTTAAACAGGCGAACGCTACACAATATAGAACAAAAAAAAAAAAAGCTAAAAAAGCAACTGCATGATCTAGGGACACCTTGCAGCTTCCATATCAACTTTTCCAATCTTCTCCAGACAATCTTTCTTAGCTCCAAATTTTCATCAAAGTAAACAAAATCTAGCAAAGATTATCCTTCGCATAGTTTTAACTTGGGAATTATCCTTGCCTAAAAAATTTCTATCAAGTTCTCTTTCTAGAAAAGCATAAGGCTATCCAAATTGCTTTTCATTATTTCCATAGGTTCTCCTTCGAAACCTCGCAGAACTGAGGACACTAATATACAGCCTACATAACAACAGAATTGACTGGCTTAAGCCATTTCAGGCCAAGATTTTGCTATGAACATGTTCTGCTTCAATGGAAAAAGACGGACATTTTCACGATTCCAAATTCAAAAACACTAAGAATACCATGATTTTCCAAGATGAGCAATAATAGAAGAGTTCAATACTTAAGTTAAACATGAGTTTTTAGGTGCTTCTCATACAACCAAGTAGACAAATAAGCAAACATAAGACAACCTAACTATGATCTTAACAAATGAAATTCCATGGTAACAATTGTCATACAATTCACAACGGGAAGAAAAACACACACAACAGAGTAAATATTAAACTAAAAGACAAATTATTAGGAAAAGAAATGAGTGGTATAGATACCAAGTACCTGCTTCATGATCTTCAATGCATTGGAATACTGTTTCCAAGCAATGCCTATGTTGTGCCATGATCATCTCATTATCTGGCATGAAAGAGAAGTTTCGGATTATATTTGAGGTAGCAACAGCACATTGCTGTTTTTCTGTGCGCCCTTCCTCATCAAGGTTAAATAAGCCATCCTCATCAAACCACCACTCTAGTGACTGACGCTTCAAGCCTTTGCGTGCTGAGCTCTCTGTATATGATAAACCGACACCAGAACTGCTGAATAAAAATTAATCCCAAATTAAGTTAATATCATCTAGACCGTATATTTTCCAAACCTGATAACTGAAAAATACACAAATATGATCTACATAAGGTACCCAGTATTCGGAGGTGCAGTTTTAGAATTTGCCATTTCATACTCATATCCAAATCCGGTCACCACAGTATTTGCCCCCAGTAATCTTGTTCTTGGAAACTTTGCATATTCTTTTGGAACAGCTATATCACGCCAATCATCAATCTGCATCACCATGATACTAAATATATTATTTCCAGAACAAGGGGAAGACATGCTTAAGAATTATTGGGGATCCTAGTAGGAACTCATAGCAAACAGGAATACTCTCCATGGAGGATTTCATGAAGCACCAATGTGATTAAGAGAGACTAATATTGGCAAGTTTTCATGGACAAAACTGTTATTACATAAGGCTATTGATTCCTCTAGGACTTTTCCTTGAGCTGAGAAAATAAATTGACAAAAGTTTCATAATGAGCAATGGAGAGAACTTTCTGATGAAAACAAAAAAGAGAACAAAAAGACAAAGGAATAGCACCTACGATTTGGAGGAGAGCATCCAGTAGTCCAGGTATTTTAGCAAGGGGTACTGCATCCCTACGCATATCATCCTTCTCTTTGAAGGAGAGCAATGTAAGGGTGTTCAGTGCCCATGTCAGCTCACTCTTTAACCCACTTTGCAGGGCAAGAACAATCCTTTTGTTATTCTGATCTGCAAAATTGTAATCAAACAATAGCAATTCAAAATTGAGCAACTCAGGGGAAGAAGGAAGTTTTGAGAGGCAATAAAATTATTTTCAATTTACAATATAAAGCACATAAAGCATATGATGGGATACGAAGACAAGTCTTTTGATGAGTGTTGAAGAAGAAAGGCATTCATGTTAAATATATAAATGTTATTAAGGATATGTACAAAGGAGCAGTTACAAGTGTGAGAATAGGTAGAGGAGATTCGGAGGAGTTTCCTATAACAGTGGATCTACATTAAAGATCGGTCTTGAGCCCATACTTGTTTACTCTAGTAATGGATGAGTTAACTAGTTGTATCTAAGATGCCATCCCATGATGTATGTTATTTGCAAATAAAATTGTCCTAGTTGATGAGACTAGAGATGAAATTAATTAGAAGCTAGAATTGTGGAGAAATACCCTTGAGAGTAGAGGCTCTAGGCTTAGTAGAAGTAAAATAGAATATATATATTATAATTTTAGTCCAAGTAGGAAGGGCGAAGGAGGAGTGACACTAGATGGGGTAGTACTCCCTAAGTGTAACCATAAGTATCTAGGTTTCATTTTCCAAAAGGATGGAATGATCGATGAAGATGTATCCCATAGAATCAGAACAAGATGATCAAAATGGAGAAGTGTTACGGGTGTGCTATGTGATAAGAAGATGCCTAATAAAGTGAAGGGAAAGTTTTATAGAACGACAGCTAGACCGACCATGTTATACGGGAGCGAGTGTTGGGCAACTAAAGTTCAACATATTCAGAAGATGAATGTGGTAGAAATGAGGATGTTAATGTGGATGTGTGGTCATATAAGATTGAATAAGATTAGAAATGAACACATCCAACAGAAAGTATATGTTGCACCAATTGACGAGAAAATAAGAGAGGTGCGTTTAAGATGGTTTGAACATGTGTGTTACACCCCTAGGTGCCCCGGTTAGAAAATGAAATAGTTTGGTAATGGAAGGTAAAAAGAGGGGTAGAGGTAGACTGAGAATTACATAGAGAGCGGTAGTGTCTAAGGAATCCGGATCTTATCTTTGACGGAGCTACGTAGAGACGGAGAATTCATATAGTCGACCCTATCTAGTATAGGATTAAAGCTTAGTTGTTGTTGTTGTTGTATAGTATAAAGCACATGCATAAAAAGAGAACTATTCTCATAATCATAGTTTTGCACGAGAACAAAATTTAAATAAAGAGAAAATTAGCATAATTCCTAATTAAAACAACATGTCACATCTCAAGGCAACAAAGAAAGGGTACTAAAACAGAATTTCATCAACCAAGATAGTTTGTTGCCATAAGCATCTGTTGCATATACTAGTCAATGCCCATAGAGGAATTTCAGAAGCTATTAACTAGTCTTCTCAACTCAGAAAAATTCAAATGGATGCCTCAAAACAATCAAAAGTTGTTCATGTTTCATTCACAACATGAAAAATATCAAATGTAGTATAATATGGCAATAAATAATGAAATTCATACTTTCTGTGTCATAAAAGGAATTAATTAAAAGCCAACAAGAGCCTTAGTTGTCAAAGTATCAAGTGAGTGGAAATTATTTTTCCAGTAACTAACAACCAAAAACACCAAAGTGAGAAAAGAAAGCACAACCTACCAAAATGGAAATTGATAAAAAGAAATCTTTACTGAAACATCATTCCATATCAAATAGAACATCCTAATGATAACTGAATGATGGCTAGAATTAATACTTTACTACATCAGCATCAATATGTTAAATCACAAAAAGTGACTTGTTGCAATAAATTAAATATTAGAAAGCGATCATAAAGAATCAAAGCAGAACCAGACAACTTTAAGTTCATATTTTATAAAAAATATAAAAAAGAAAGAAAAAAAAGAACGGTTTGAAATTCATATCAGTTTGCTTCCAAACTTAAGCTTTAATATACAAATCACCCTTAATGTAAATGCTTTCAGCATCCAAATTTGAATTGAATTCTTAGATATCACAACCAATCCACCATGCTAAGGATCTTGAATCTAGTATTTTTATCTATTTTTCTGTGGGTAATAATAGGGTCAAACATCCTCTCTTTAAATAACTTATCGTGATAATTGGACCAATTTCCACACTTGACAATTTCCTCTTATTTCTGTATCATTTTAACGTCTACTATCCAAAATTTTAAAATACAAAACATCTAACATACATCTCAATGATTTCACAAGTGTGGATGCTACTCACCCTCAGAACTGCGTTAAAACCGAAGTAAATACATCTTCAAGTTAAAAACATTTCGGAAGAATTGACACTAGCCGGGAAATTCTACTGACACCTATTTACCATCCACATCAAGCAAACCTTCAGCCATCTTCTACCCAAAACTCATAACCGCTACCGGCAACCAACTGCGTTTCCATATAAGCTTGCTGGAAAGAACGAGAACAGCATCGCCATACAAAACCCACCACATTAAACCCTAGAAAAAAGAATTTCTGATTTACAAGATCCTAAACCTAATTACATCGACACAAAGAAAAGTACAAACACCCAAAACAGAAAACACAGAGAAATAGAAGATGGGAGCGCACCGGCGAAGGAGGCAGGGAGCTGGAGGGAGGGGCCGAAGAGAGAGGCCGGGACGGATGAGTCACCGACTGCCGCCGCGGCAGCGGCTGCAGCGGCGCTATTGGCAGCGGTGCTGCCGAAGGGCCTGCCGCGCTTCGGAGGCGTCGGGCCGGAGCTCGCGGCCTTGCTCGGCTCCCTCTTCTGCATCTCTCTGGGAGTGATCGCGAAACAAGACCGATTTCTGGGACTGCGAGCTTGTGAGGACTAAAAAGAAAAAGAAAAGAAAAAGGGTTTGGATTTTTCATCTTTACCCCTTCATAAACCTGAAATTATTTATCAACAATATTTAGTCAAAATAGTCCAAATTTCATGGTTTTTTAATTTTCTTCAAAAAATTTTATTTGTAAACATATCTTTTTAATTGAAATGATCATTTAATGACATTTTAATACGAATTTTATTTTAGATTGATGAGAAAAATGGGGAAAAAACTTGATTTTACAATTAGTAGGGGTATAGTTGTAAATAAAATAAAATAAAAGTTTAAAAATTTATTAAATACATTATTTTGTAAAATATATTTTTCTATACATTTATATGTACTTTATATTCCTAAAACATTTGGCATTAGATTCCTTCCTTTAATAAAAACTATAATTGTAAATAATGCAAATTTTTAAAAAAAAAATCACTAGACTTCATGTTGCAATGTGGATGGAGAAAATTAGAAAATTAAAATAAAATAATAAATTTCTCATGATATTGATACAAATAAAAGTTTGGATCATATTTAGCTATTTTGTCAAAATTTGATGGTTGGTAACAACTTTTTCTTTCTTCTTCTACAAACATCTTTAATGACCAGTCAAAGACTCAAATACCTTAAATGGTCTTGTATTTTATAAGATCTGTCTTTTTGGTCCCTCTATTTTAATTTTCCCTCAACAGGTCCCTTTATTGTTAAATTTGAGCCACTTAAGTCCTCCCTGTGAGGTCCCTCAAGCCTCCCGTCCATTTTTGCTGATGTGGCTTTCAAAACGATTAAAATAGGTGTAATACCCAATTTAGTCCCTTTATTATAGTGAACCGGCCCTCTATTATAATTTGATCCTTTTTGGTCCCTATACTTTCATGATTGAGAAATTTCAGTCCCTCCAGGGACCAAAAAGGCTCAAATTATAACATAAGGGAGGGACTGAAATTTCTTAATCATGAAAGTATAGGGACCAAAAGGATTAAATTATAATAAAGGGGCCAAAAATGGCATGTTCGGTATAATAGAGGGACTAAATTGGGTATTAGACCATTAAAATAAGAATAAAATATTATTTTCGCATAACTCGATCCGGATCCAAATCGGATTCGAGTCGAAACCCGTCATCGAATCGGATCCTCAACTAATGAGGCCCTTTCTCCCCCACTCTCGCTAGACATCTCTCTCCGCCCACCACCTCCACCCTTCACCACCGGCAAAATTAGGGCATCTTTCAACTTTCGGCCACCACAGCAGCGTCCCCATCTACCGACTACAACCAATACCACCACCAAGGAAGAAGATCCACTGCCATCTCACCATTTGAGACCCTAACAACTAGGGCAGTCCATTAGGTTTGACTCTCATTATTTAGCATCATTTTTCTATCCTTTTTGTTTAATCTGTTTTCAATGATTTCATTTTCACACTTGTAGCTTTTATTGAGTTTGATTCTTTAAATGAGGCTGCATACTTGATAAACTAATCTTGACTACATTTTGTATGATAAGCTAATCTTCATACTTGTAGTTTTTTGTTTGAATTTTATTTCTTTCCTTTTGTTTTGACTCGATGTATTGTTAATTATTAATATATCTATTTCTACAATTCACCATCATAAGTGATAAGCTAATCTTGATTGCCTTCTGTATCTGAATGTGAAGTATGCTTCCTGGATCAATTTCAATTGTCTAATTATGATCATTGAGGTTGCTTAATTTTTGAACAGATTGAGCAGATTGCCATGAAGGCCAGCGAGGCAGAATTAGCCTATGGTGCTCTAATTTCTAAATTGATTAAGTAGATTGCCATAGAGGCTAGGGAGGAGCCTATGGTGTTTTAAAATATGAACAGATTGAGCAGATAACCATGAAGGCCAGGAAGACAGAATCAACCTATGGTGCTTTTATTTTCAGCAAATGTTATGTAATTTTGAGACTTTGTAACATTCTAACTTTGTAACTTTGAAAGTTTCTGTTTGAATAAATAGCAACAATGCTCTTATTCCATAAAAAAAAATGAGTGGATTTGAAACTGAGCAACTCGAACAATCTGAACTTGAAACACTCTCAGTATTATTAGTAATATGAACATATTTGAATTTGAATATGAGCAGCCAGAACACATCCGAATAATCAAAATTTTAATTGAAGCACTCTCAATATTATCATAGTAACACATGAAAAATCAAAAATTTAATTTAAACAATCTTAGCAATTGAATCTGAGCAATCTGCTAATTAAAGTTCTGAAACATCTTACTTAATTGGCAACTTCAATTAGAGCAACATAACATAAGTATATGATCAAAACTTTCAAATTCTAATTTAATGGAACATATGAAATTATATGAGAAATATTTTGTTCTGCATACACTTAGCACATTACAATTTCATTAACTTCTGATCTAGAGATATTAAATTCAAGATTACAATAACAAACATCCAAAACCTTAATAACCTGATGTTTAAAAAAAAAACCATTCCTAAATACAATTTCCATTTTTCATAGTGCAGTTTTTCCTTTGGTTGAACCAGTTGTCATGCTCTGCTGTGTTGCTAATTCTGGCAGCTCAATCTGAGTACTGGTTTGCTATCTTCCTTGCTCATCATGATTTTCCTATGCAACAGTTGTCACATTCCTTCTTGCCTGACATTTATAAACACCAAACAAAGAATATTAATAACCAAAAAGGTCAAAGACATTGTAACAACAACAACAACAACAACAACTAAGCCTTAATCCCATACTAGATGGGGTCGGCTGTATGGATTCTTTGTTTTCATGTCGCTCTCAAATATGAAATAAAAATAAAATAAAAGGAAATGAAATAAACTGAAATAAAATGAAATAAAATAAAAAATAAAAATACATAAATAAATAATAATAACAACAGATAATTTCTATGAGAGATTGGGATATTAGAAGCAGCACAGTATCCCTACAAACAAAGCTATGCTAATGAATGAAAACATTTTAGTCGACTTATCGGTAATCCTATACTAAGTGGGGTCGACTATATGAATTCTTCGTCTCCATGTCGCTCTGTCAAAAGCAAGATCCGGCTCAATATCTAACATACGTAGGTCCTTAGACGCCACCTCTCTCCACGTAATCCTAGGTCTACCTCTACCCCTCTTCTTACCTTCTACAACTAAACTATCACATTAAAAAACTGGAGCATCTGGGGGTCTCCGGCGTACGTGTCCAAACCATCTTAAACGTCCTTCTCGTATTTTATCTTCAATTGGTGCAACTTGCACCTTCTGTCGGATGTGTTCATTTCTAATCTTGTCCAATCTTGTATGACCACTCATCCATCTTAATATCCTCATTTCGGCCACATTCATCTTATGCATATGTTGAACTTTAGTTGCCCAACACTCGCTCCCGTATAGCATGGCCGGTCTAATTGTCGTCCTATAAAATTTTCCCTTTATTTTGTTAGGCATCTTTTTATCACATAGCACCCCCGTGGCACTTCTCCATTTCAACCATCCAGCTTTGATTCTATGGGTTACATCTTCATCTATCATCCTATCATCATGGAAAATGGAACCTAAATACCTAAAATGGTTAACCTTGCACTACCACCCCCCTAGTTTCACTTCTCTTTCATCTCTCCTACTTAGACTAAAATTACAGTGCATATATCTTACTTCTACTTAACCTAAATCCTTTACTTTCTAAAGTGTTTCTCCATAATTCTAGCTTTTGATTTACTCCATCTCTAGTCTCATCCACTAGGACAACATCATCCACAAACAACATACACTATGGGATGTCATCTTGGATATAACTAGTTAATTCATCCATTACTAGGGTAAACAAGTATGTGCTCAAGGTCGATCCTTGATGTAGACCCACTGTTATAGGAAACTCCTCCGTATCGCCTCCTACTGTTCTCACACTTGTAACTGCTCTGTCATACATATCCTTAATAATATTTATATATTTTACATGAATGTTTTTCCTCTCCAATACCGACCAAAGGACTTGCTTGGTACCCTATCATATGCTTTCTCTAGGTCAATAAAAACCATATGGAGATCCTTCTTCTTTTCTTTGTAGATCTCCATCAAGTTTCTTAATAGGAAAATGGTTTCTGTTGTGGATCTACCTGGCATAAAACCAAATTGGTTCTCTGACACCTTCATGATATACCTGAGTCGATGCTCTATTATCCTCTCCCAGAGTTTTATCATATGACTCATTAACTTAATACCACGGTAGTTGGTGCAATTTTGAATATCCCCCTTATTCTTATAAATAGGAACCAAAATGCTCTTTCTCCAGTCGTCTGGCATTTTCCCCCCTTTTAGGATAGAGTTGAAGAGTTTGGTTAACCACTCTACCCCTACTTCTCCAAGGCACTTCCAAACTTCAATCGGGATACCATCTGGGCCACAAGCTTTTCCAGCCTTCATTTTTCCCAGTACCTCCTTGACTTCGCTAGGCCTGATCTTACGTGTATAGCTAAAGTTCATTTCTATCGTTGATGCATAAAAATCCGTAAAGTTATCCTCATGACTTGCATTGAACAAGTGATCAAAGTAGTTTCTCCATCTCTCCTTGATTTCCTTATCTCCTGTCAAGACCTGTTGAGACTCATCCTTAATGCACTTGATTTGGTTCAAGTCTTTCCCTTTTTTATCTATTAGCCTTGCTATCTTGTATACTTCCTTTTCCCCTTCTTGTGTCCCTAACTTTTGGTACAAATCATCTAGGGATTTACCTCAGGCCTCGCTAACCGCTTTCTTGGCCTCCTTTTTTGCCTTTTTATACTTTTCGAAGACTTCTCCATCCTCAGCTGTGGGTAATTTCTTATACCAATATCTTTTCTCTTTAATAGTCTTTTGAACCTCTTTATTCCACCACCATGATTCCTGTGGTCGAGGTCCCAGTCCCTTAGAGACCCCTAGGAGCTCACTTCATATTTTCTCAATACGATTCGACATCTCCTTCCATAAGGTGTTTGCATCATCTTTCACATTTGTGCCTCCTTCTTCCCATATTTTATCCTTAAATGCTAATTGGTTGGTTCCTTTTAACGCCCACCATCTAATCCTACTTTGCTTAACCCTCCTTTCGGTTTTTACTATGCCCTTTTTCTTCACATCCAACACCACCAACCTATGTTGTGTGGTTAATGTTTCTCCAGGTATAACCTTGCAATCTTTACAAATAGATTTATCCCTTCTTCTTGTAACAAGAAAGTCAATTTGGCTACAATTACCCCCATTCTTAAAAGTAATCAAGTGTGATTCCCTTTTCTTAAAGCAAGTGTTGGTCAACACCAAATCATGAGCCAAAGCAAAATCTAATATAGATTTTCCTTCCTCATTCCTGTTGCCATATTCATAACCTCCATGCACTTGCTCGTAGCCATCACTAAATCTACCTACATGTCCATTAAGATCACCCCCAATAAAAGGCTCTTGTTCACTTGGAATCCCTAGAACTACTATATCCAAATCTTCCCAAAACCTGACTTTATCTTCTTCTCCTAAGCCTACTTGAGGGGCATACACACTCACTATGTTAATTATTTCTTTTCCCAACACTAGCTTCAAATGTATAATCCTGTCTCCTACCCTTTTCACTTCAACCACTTTGTCCTTCATTTTTGGTTTCATAATTATACCCACACCATTTCTATGTTTATCCCCTCCACAATACCATAATTTATAACCTATGTTACCAATCTCTATAGCCTTGTTTCCTATCCACCTAGTCTCTTGCAAACATACTATATCTATCCTCCTCCTTTTTAGAGTGTCAACTAACTCCATAGATTTTCCTGTCAAAGATCCTATATTCCATCTACCAATCCTAATCCTACTCTTACTCTCATGGACTAACTTCTTTACTCGCACCCGTCCACTAAGATGCGAGAACCCTTGCTCATTTAACACCACATTCGGGCGCCGATGTGGCGGAACTAACTTCTTTACCCACACCCGTCCATGATGTGGGAACCCTTGCCTATACTCCATCACACCCGGGCGACAATGTGATGAAACCCCTTGCTCATTTAACACTACATCCGGGTGCCGATGTAGCGCATGCCTAGGTGAGCACGTCCCAACGGTATATATTAGAGAATCAATATCATAAGACAAAGTTTTACGCTGGCTGTCAACCTAACGCAACCCTCATCCTTTATCCGGGCTTGGGACCGACTATACTCGCATAGGCGGACTTGTCAAAGACATTGTAAGATAGTTTTAAAATGAGAAATAATATTACAATTAATTGAGAAGCAGTGATGAATGAAGAGGAATTGCCCCCTTTCCCTTCCAATAATATGGCCACCACTATGACTACCCTGCAACATATAAAAAGTTTTTATCAGCCTTTTGAAACTTCATCAAAATTTTGCAAAGAAGAATATTATTTCTCACTCTCAAAGTTTTTAGGGAACCATGGCTTGCATCATGTGGGTTTTTTTCCTTTTGATAACAGTTATTGTCTCTGTCTTGTTATTAGAAGTAGCCTTCTTCATCACAGAAGGTTAGGTCATGGCCAACAAATTAAAATATAATAAAAAAATTAATACTCCTAAACAACAATAATAAAGCTTATGGATATGTTATTTTTTTTTGGACATATGATTTTGTTGTGGCTTTATCATAGCAGTAACTACACTTGAAGACTCTGTCTTTCCTGGACAATTTTTGTTTTACCTTTACTTTTACCTTCTAAAGGCTCTCTCTTCCTTTTCTTGGTTGGTTAACCATACATTATCTTTACCAAAGGAGGCAGTAGTGGTCATTCCTCACTTGTAGGCCAAAATGTTCTGCCTTTCACTGGATTAACAACAAATTGGTATGCCTTTAAATAAGTCTCTTTTCTGAACCACTTTACTAGATAATTGATTGAATCTTTCCCTTGAAAAGCAATAGCAGTCATTGCATGTTGGCAAGGGATACTGGATTTATCCCACTTGCCACAAGAGCAAATATTGTCTGCCAAGATGACAACATAAGCTTCCCCACCATTAGATTATCCCAACAAATCTCATGTTTGTCCTCCCCATTCCACTCAACCTGCAACTTTGCACTCCTTTGCCTTTCTTTTTCTATCTTGGCAGCAATATTGGGCCTATAGTCCTCTTTACACTTGCTAGGATAATCTCTTTTTGCTATAATCCTAGCCATCACAAATTACCAATGCCTTCAAGCATAGAAATGATAGGCTTACTCCTAGCATCCAGGACCACTCCATTAAAAGTTTCACACATGTCGTTGTCAATTACCTCATATTTAACTAAATCAGAAAAATAAGCCTGACACCGACCCATTTCTCCAATAACTCCTCCATAGCTATGTCTCCTTCTTTCATCTTACGCATCTGATCTAACTATTTTCTCATCACAGCCATGCTTATAGACCTAGCAATATTCTAGAATTGGATCTGTAATTCCTTGCCCTGATTTTTCTTGCCCCATCTTGCATAGATGTGCTTTACACACATACCTATGCTCAATAAATGGAAAAAGATTACTCACTGCATGGATTAGACCCTGGAAGAAAAATATTGCAGAAATTAAAATGCAATACTGGTAAAAGATTAAATTAGAATGCAGGAAAAAAATTGTTTGTGCTAAAGTATATTATATACCTTCTGCATATCACTAATGAGAGACCATCCCAAGCCAACTCCCATGCATCGATCAGACTTCAAATTATTAATAAATCAAGACCAGGTTTCAGTTGTTTCCTTCTGGACAATTACCCATACTATAATAAACATTTGGTTGTTCCCATCCCTCCCTATAGCCACAAGCAGCATGCCCTTGAGTAACCCTTTAAGAACACATCCATCCAGACCAATGAGTCTCCTGTAGCCACCTAAAAACCCTTCTCTAACAACAGCTAGACATATATAAATCTTCTGAAATACAGGGTATTCATTTAAGTTAGCCCTTTTAGCCACAACAATCACATTGCTCCAGGGATTTGTTGTCTTCAACTCAAGAGCATAATTGTTCAACACCTTAAAATCTTCTCTGAACTGCTCCTCAATTTTTCTGAGTGCCAAACTCTTGGCATTTCCACAGACCTTGTGGGTCACGAAGACACCAAACCATGCCCTAACCATTGCCCTCAATTGCCTAGCCCTAATGAAAAGCATAGAACTTATGACATCATAAATTTTTTTGGCAATTATAGGAGTTGTCACCCTTCTATTTTTTGTAGTCCCAAGCAAGCATGAATATTATGAGACATAGTGTTTGACAACAAACATCTTCTTCCCACTATACCAGGAGCATAGGATCAACCATTTGCATTCCTTTGCTGCATAGTTTGCCCTAACTCTCATTGAATCATTTTTAATGTACTTAAATTCAAATCCCTTCCTAGTTGAGAACTGTATAAGTTCATTTTTGAATAATTTGAGATCTTCAAACCTAAGATCTAGGCAAAAATCCTCCAAAGGGTTTTTAGGGTCATAAATTTTCCTACTAGACGTATGCCTCCTTGCATCATCTGCAGTAGAACCTTCACTAGTATCCTTATAACTACCAGGGTCATCAGACTCAATGTACTCAGTCTCATATCCAATAACTTTCCCACTCTCAATAGCATGTATTACTGTCATGCCTCGACCCGGATTCTAGGATCTCGGACACGTGAGCAGACAGACCGTAAACAAGTAAGGCGCACCTCACTAGGATACAAAGCCTATATAATCATAAGCAGATAATAAAATAACAACATCTCAAATAATATCATAATAATAAAAGAGTCTCGGCGGAATGAAAATCATAAGGGTTCAGATGCCCTATAGAATAGCAGGCCCTATAGGCAGAGGGGGGCACGGGCCGGTTTTGGCCCGGAACCGGCCCGGGAAAACCCGTCGGGTCAACGACCCGGCGGGCGAACGAGAACCATCGCCCGCTTCTGATGCGGGCGGCTCTGACGGTCCAAGTTTTTGGAACCCACGGCCCGGCGGGTCAACCCACCGGGCCAGACGGGTTGACCCGCCGGTTCAACCCGCCGGGTCATCAGGGTTGAACCGGCGGGTTAATCGTTTTTTTAATTTAAAAAAAAATAATAAAGTAGCCGTTAGCCTGGCGGCCAACGGCTACACCTATGAGACAGAGCTCTGTCTCTCTGTCTCACACACCAACGGCTACACAGCCGTTGTTTTTTTTTTTTAATTAATTTAATCTTTATATATACTCCTCCTCTCCTTCAATATCACTCTTCACTCACACCAAACTCTATTCTCTCCTAATTTCTATATTTCTCTCAAGTCTCAAGACTCTCAACAAGGCTCTCAACAATTCCCTTCATTGGATCGGGGTTCGGCACTTCGGCTTACTCAAGAGAAATGGCATCACGTGGTGGTGGAAGCTCGAGGGGAAAGGGCATTGTCGGTTCGGCCTCCTTGCCTACTCAAGAGAGTAATGAATGACAAGAAGAGTACGAAGGTGTAGCCGATGCACTGACACCGTCCACTGCGCCCTCAGAGACTGGAGGAGGAACAAATCCCACTTCGGAAATAGCTTCAAAATCCGATATTTTTAAAGTCCATTTTACAAAAGTGTATGACAATGATGGCAACGTAACTCATGCTAAATGTAAGTATTGTACTTCCGAATTTAAGCATAGCAAGGGAGGAGGGCATGGCACATTTGCTAGACATATAGAGAAGAAACATCCGGACAAAGTAGGAAATCCTCAAAATCAATCTCAAATACGATTCGCCGTAGACGAAGGTACGGGTTCCCGCTCTTCTTTATTTACATTTTTTCAACCGAGATATAGGGATAAAATCGCGGAGACGATTTCTGTGGAGCACTTGCCATTTAACTTTGCAGAGCGTTGCCAAGTGCAAGAGTGCATCAATGAGACGTTGCAACAGGCATGCAAAAAGGTATCAAGGAGGACGATTCAAAGAACGATCTTCAAACAATACAAACATGGAAAATAAAATCTTTGTGAGTATTTTCGCTCTTGTACCTCCTTTGTTTCTTTATGTTCTGATATATGGACCGATGTATTCCATGAAAATTGTTTTATGGGTATTACGGCACATTGGATTGATGACTCGTGGAATATCCAAAAGCGAGTCATTGCTTTTAGGGTATTCAACGAGTCTCATACCGCTGATAATATTTATAGGATGATTCGTGGGATCATCGAAGAATATGGTTTGAGTTTTAGAATTTTTTCAATTTCATTTGATAATGCCTCTGCTAATACGGCCTCGATTAGACCTTTGGAAGAATATTTGAGGCCTTCATGCAGGGGCAAATATTTCCATATTAGATGTGCTTGTCATGTATTGAACTTATGTGTATAAACTGGATTAGAGTCACTAAAACAATTTGTAGGACCGATTAGGGATATAGTATCATATATAGGAAGGAACATGACATTGATGAAATAATGGGGTCGTTATTGTAAAGCAAATAACATGAGGCCTAAAAAATTCCCAAAAGACGTTAAAACTAGATGGAACTCTACCTATAGGCTTCTTAATGCGACATTTCCTTATAAGACATTGTTGACTGCTTTTGTTAATGAAGCTTTGCCTAATTTTAGTTTATTTGAATACCAATGGAATATTGCTACTAGAGTTATGGAATTGCTTTCTATGTTTAATACATGTACAAATTTATTTTCGCAAGTTTATTTTTCCCACCGCACATTTATTCTTGTATGGTGCCGTTGATGTTGCTGAACAAATGTGGAACTTTAGATTAGATGCTCAATTGGTTACGGGCCTTCTAGAGATGAAGGCAAAGTGGTTGAGCTATTATAGAAATATACCTCCTATTGCTTTAGTTGCATTTGCTTTAGATCCTAGGCAAAAATTAGAAGGTTTAAATGCATATTTAGAAGCTTATTACAAGTTCTTAGGGTTTAATGGAGGTTAGGATTGTCAACAATGGGCCATGAGTGAGTTAGACTCTCAATGGTATGGACCGGATTACGGCGAGTTTTCACGGATGTTAGTGTAATTGTTAGTGAGGTTAAGTTACAACTCGTTGAACTGTATAAGAGCTATTGCTCTCGTTATAGTCATATAGTTCCACAGGTTATAACTGAGGCGGTAGGACAGTCTAGCGGTAGTGGGGGAGATTCATTTCGACAAAGGCAAGCGAAGAAGAAGCCTAGGGGTTCTCAATACACAGAGGTCGACCTGTATTTGAATACCACCTTCCGGTTCTCTGAGGACGTGAATGTAGATATGACTTTGACGTTCTTCATTGGTGGCAAGGTAATGGAAATCCGTATCCTATTCTTTCATTACTTGTAAAGGATATTTTTGCGTGCCCTATGTCTCTGATGGCGTCGCGAAGCGGACTTTTCGGTAAGTGGAAACATCTTTGGATTCAACACGTTCACAGTTGTTACCACCAAACATTGAAATTCAAGTTTGCACAGATGATTGGAAGCGTGCACAACGACGACAACAAGAAGCAGAGCTGGGAAGTCCAGAAGCGAGTGACTTCTTCTTCACCGATAACATGATGAGCACAACAACGGCCCCCGATACTGAGCAAGAGCCAGAACCTGACGTCGATGAATAGGTAAGTGGGTGACAACTTCAGTCTAGTTTAAGGTAAGAGAACTACGTTGGCTTTGATTCCTCTTACACCCAAGAGGATACGTAGGCAACTTAATTCGATAGCTAAACGAATTAAGTCCAAGCCGTAATTATAATGTCATAGTTTTTTTTTTACATTTTTTTTTTCCATTTTTGCATTCTATTTCTATATATCATAATATCATTAAATTACATTTTTTTGATAATTTTCAAATTACATTTTATTTAAAAAAAAATGAAAACCATGATATTATGAACAACTATGAATCTATGATACCATGAGTCTATGATAGATAGTATGAATCTATGATTATCATATATCATAGTTTTCAAATTTTTTTTTACATTTTCTCATTCTATTTCTAATTTCTATACATAAAAGCATAGGTTTGTTTGTTTTTTTTTTTTTTTTCATTTTTTCATATTTTTATATATATATTATACAATTTAGATTTTATTATGAATTTTATAGTTTTCAATTTTTTACATTTTTTCTCATTATATTTTTATATCAAAATATCATAGTTTTTTTTTTACATTTTTTTTTTTTACCTTTTTTGCTATTTTTTTTCAATTTTTAATGTACATATTTTGTATATTTTAAACAATTTTAAAAAAAAAAAACCGGCGGGCCGGCCAGTTAACTGGCGGGTTGGGCCCGGCCCGCCGGTTCCACAATATGGCCCGGGCCGGTTACGGGTCACCTTCGGGTGGCCCGTGTGACCAGCCAAGTCCGGCCGGGTTAACCTTAGCGGGCGGTTCGGGTCCGGATTTTCGCCGGCGGAACGTGAGTTGGGCCCAGCGGGGCAGTTAACCGGCTCGTGCCCATGTCTACCTATAGGGTCCTATAACAATGTCTCACACACAAAGAAAAATCAAAAGAAGTCCTCGGACCTTTGCAAGGTACCCCGTCCCTCGTACGGCTCCTGAGCTCGAGTCACCTATTCCTCAGGATCTGAAAGAGAAAAGAATAAATACGTGTGCTTTCGAATGGAAAGCCTAGTAAGTACCCTTGCGGGGATCATAAAGTCATTATAAATAACAATAAAGTGATCAACAGTCGCAAATCAAACAGTGGGAACTCTAACTCTAGGAGTCTACCACAAACATCACAACGGTAACGACTCCTAATCTCAGCAACACTCAAACTCTGAGACGAATTCCAAAGAAAGCTCTGTAAAACGTCTCCCCAGGCCAGCATCATCAGCAACTGCTGGAACTCGACCCTCCTGTCGTATCGCCCTCAGGTCGTATATCGGTGGCGCCACCTCTCATACGTGTCTACACGGCCAGTGAATCATCCCCACTGACGGGCAGGACAACCAGAGTATCATCCCTCTACCATGACAAGCCGAAACGCTAGGGTGTCCCGTCCTTGAATGTTTCCCAAACGGAGCCCCTGTACTCCACTAATCCGGGCAGAAGACTAACAATAAATTAGGGATACCAACATCCCAAAAACAATCAAACATGCTCAACAGGAATCCAAAACAATCAGGAAAGCATGTATGAACTCAACAGATCAAGTCAAAGGAAATATGAGAACAATTTCATTAATCATGATAGTAAAATGCCAAAGATACTCTGAAGAGTGAGTACGAGGAAAGTGTACTTACTTCAAACAACGACGTCCGGGATCACTCAGAAATCCCTCCTGTCACGTCTCTATGTTGAAACCTGATAATAGAATCTATATCAGTTTCGGCAATATCTTATAATCTCTAGATGTACATGTATGATACTCTAATCGGGCCCAAGTCAAACCGTATGGGCCTTCCCTTGTATTCTATATTATTTTCCTTTAAACATGCATGAACTTCTCCCGTTAACAAAAATTATGTATACCCCAGTGGTTAAAGTGCCCCGTTATAGTCGTGGGGTCTTTGGTTCGAATCCCACTCTTCCCCCTTTTTATTTCTTTTTATAACTTGGTTAGGTCTAGTGTGATCTCCCTTAACTGACTAAACTTGACTCTGTCTCTTCAAATATGCTAAGGTGGCCTGGTGGGTAAGGCCCACCACTTAGCTTTGGGGGTCATGGGTTCTATTCCCCTCACTTGCCATTTTATTCATTTTATTTCTAGTGACTCGGTTAGGCCTAGCTTTAATTAACTAATTCTGGCTATCCAACCAAATGTGATACATGGCCCAAACGGTTAAGGCCCATTTTGTTGCATAGGAAGTCTTGGGTTCCAATCCCCTCTTCTACAATCTCTTTTCTTTTTATTATTAACCAGGTTTAGACAACTTGGTTAGCCCAAATCTACTTGATCGACCCATCATATTTTAAGTTGGTCAAGCCCAACCAATTTAGATCTTTAAACTGACCCCACCTAACCATCTATTTTACTTGATTTGATCTAATCTGTTTATTGTAACTTGACTAAATCTAACTACTTAACCAACTTGATCAATCGATTTGTATTTTAAAAGAGCCCAGACCCAACCCAACATAAGGTGGTTAAACCCATTCCAACTTGGTTGAACTGAATCTAATTTCAGTTTATTAAACCCAACCATTTCTTGGGTCCCTTCTTATCTGGTTGGACTCAACCAATAATTTAAACTTATTTATAAACTTGGCTAGGTCCCTTCTTATCTGGTTGGACTCAACCAACAATTTAAACTTATTTATCAACTTGGTCAACCCTAACCAATTAATTAAAATGATTAATCACTAAATATCAATTAATCTAATTCGTTTCTCTCTTTTTCTCTCTCTCAGTTGTACCTTGTCGGAGCAGAGGAGCACCTGGCCCTGCACGGTGGTCACCGACGAGCACCTGGGTAGCCTGAGCCCTCATCACTTTGTTATCCCCGCCAGCCGGAGGCGGTCTGTACATCGCGAGCTCCTTCTGGGAAGGAGGTGGTCGGTCTCCTATCTTCCGCTCGCCGGAGTGCCTACGACTCTAGCCAGACTCCTTCCTCCACGGTTTACGACCTCATAGCAGTACTGGACAGAGGGTTCAGGGGTTCCTAATGGTGTCTAATCCTTTACATGCATGCATGGTGATCATCGAAAAAGAAAGAAGAGAAGAGGAGGCTCATCTGGTTTACAGTGGCTCCCGGTGCCTACGAGGAGAGGTTTCTGGCCGTTGAAGTCACCCAGAGCTCGCGGCGGCCTCCCAGGTTCAGCACTGCTCCTCTTCATAGTCAAACTCCTCGCCTGGGCGGCAGTAGCAGTGCCTGATTCTTTAGTGGTTTAGGTCTGCCTCTTAGTGGTTCGTACAGACCGGCGCCACCACCTTTTTCTCTCTCGGTTTCAGTAGCAACGCTAGGGTTTGAGGACTTGGTTCGCTTCTTAAAAAGCTCGCAGATAGGAGCTGGACGAGATCACCATCTCATTGATCGCGGGCAAGATTGCAGCATTCCTTATTTGGTCGGCGTAATGATCCCTGTGTGGAGGAAGCTCATGGCGGCGCGTGGCTCGCTGACGAAGAAGGCCTCTACGTGTTCCGGGATCAGCACACCCCATCGGACGGTGGGTTTCCATTGAATGGGATCGAACGGTGGGTTGTGTTGTAGATCAGGCCATGTTATATTTTGTATCAGTGAGCAAGGGCTTATCCCTGCTCTACTACTTATAGTCCTCATGTATTTTGTCTCAGTTTATTTCAGACTTTATGCTGTTTTATTTTCTTGAGATATATTAATTCTCCTATGTTCCACAAGACTTGAAACTGCTCCAATGTTGGCCCCAATCTTCTCCGAATTTACACATGCACTTTGGAAATCAACTCTATGAAATCGGGAAGTCTCAGTTCACCTTTTCCCTTGTTTATCTCTACCAATTCAATTTCATGTTTTACTATATGCATTGAGGACAATGCAATTCTTTAATTGTGGGGATGGGGTAACTGTATTCTTTATCAATTCATTGCAAAATCTTAAGTGTGGGGATAGACAAGTAGCCAAGGAATTTATTGCAAAGCTTATAGGCAAATGCATGCTTAGTGTAAACCAATGACGGCATATGCGAAAACTTTTTCAGTTTTGCTCTACTCTCAGTTTACACCATATAGAGATAATTCTTTTAGATTCTCCTGTGAAATGTCATGGATACTTAGAGAAAATCTTTGTGACAACTATATTGTTTGGAGATATTAGATAACCCATTGCGATGTTTCTCTTGATTTAGAGTGCTAAGTATTATTTTCAATGACTCAAAGAATTTTCATGACTCTAGTTCAAACTTCTAGCCCTCTAAGTAAAATCGTAGAAAATAAATAAGCACTATACATAGTGACTGTGAGAAATAAAAACCAAGATAATACTCTTATACTCTGGGTGATGAAGTAAGCTTGGGTTTTCGGTTCCTAATAAGAGTATTTCCTAAGCCGAAAAGTCACTTGTAAGCATGAGCACGTGTATGTAGAGTTGTAATCTTCTGAGTAGTTGGTTATTCCGGTGCCTAGCCAGCATGTGCATCCCTCAGAAAGGAAGACATACGCTCTATGTTAATCTTTAGTTGCCCAGAAAGTCGGATCCATTCGGGATGCCCTACCGGATAAGAAAAAAGAGAGTAGATTAAGAGTTTATTTTTTTTAATGGGCTAATCCTTTAGAATTTAGAGTCCCAAGGAACCTTTAGAGTTCACTGAAGATATGCTGGCTACTGTAGGACATAGAAACATGGCATGTGGAGTGAACAAGCTTTGTCTAGAGCTATATCGAACAAGTCACTAAACTAATCTAAGTCCTGGGTTGAATTAGGAGAATACACATTTGATGGTAAAACTAGAGTAAAGATGAATTGATTTTCTTTTAGCCAGAGGTTGAACACTTATCATTCCTTTAGTTTCTCTTTTAATTGCTTGAGGACAAGCAAATGCTTAAGTGTTGGGATATTTAATAAGTGTTCAAATTACTATATTTGATTATCATAATTATATACACCAAGCATGTGATCCTGGTGATTTGGAGGCCGCCGGTACTTAAAATGTGTTATCTTTGTGAATCAGGACAGACCGAGACAACTCAATGAGAAAGTTAGGGTTTTGAAGCAGATTCAACAAAGAAGGCTTGAAAAGAGAACTAGACAGACCCGTTTGGTAATAGGCAGTCCCGTCTGTAGTAAAGGAGCTAAATTCAGGCGCTAGACGGACCCGCCCAACTTACGGACAAGACCGTCTAATCAAGATGGAACAAAAGGGTCCAGACCTAATTCAATAAACGAACCCGTATGAATCATCAACGGGGTCATCTACGGGCTCGTATGTGAAATATACAGGGTAGTTCATTCATATAGAACCAAATTTGAAGACATAGACGGACCCATCTACTACCCGATGGTCCCGTCTAAAATGGACCCTCAAGGCAGTAATGTTAATATGTTGGGTCTAAGTGCCTCGTAAATTGCATTCCAATCTTGATGGCACTAAGGGCTATAAATATTGAAGATTAGGGTTTTGAGAGGAGCTTTCAAACTCCATTCACCACCCTTGGAGGTTCTCATCACCCATCATCACCACCATCCACCACTGAGAAGGAATCAACCATTTTGAAAGGGCACACCAGAGCAAGGAGCATTGTTAGATGACGACGAAGCATCAGGGGAGTATACGCAACGGTCCACGCCAATAATGTTCGGAATAGCGTATCACTATCCTATGTCTTTTACTGTAGTCATTATTGTATTTTCTATGTGTTCCTCTCTAATGAGGAATTAAGCTTTTAGATACTTGGGTATTGATAAACTCTTGGGTTAAGTTTAATGTATGACAATGCCTCTTGCTTGTTTGATTAATTGATGTGGATTAAGATCTATTGAGTATATATTCATTTCATTGAATGCTTACATTGCGACAACCCTAGTATTCAATAGGTTTATATGAGGGAAAAAGCGAACGCCTCCTCGTATTAGAACTACCTCAATAGAAAGGGTTGTGAATGTACCGAGAACTCGGGCATTAGGAAAGTAACTCTTTCATATATCTTATTCCCTCATTTCTTCTAAGAAATAGGTTCACTAAAATCCCACTCAATGTTACTACTTCGGCCGCGATAGAGGGAGTGAAATCGATATAGGAACCCTTGGTCCAATCCCATTTGATCAACAAGTAGGAGGTATTGTCTGTATCCTATACTAAGAACCCGAGAGGGATTCATACTCGAGTATCCCTTCTCCTAACTGATTATCCTTAAATTTCATCCCGCTCTTCACTTCATAGTAACTCTAGTTTCCCTTCGTTAATTTCAACACTTAGATTAGTAAACATTACAACTCTGTTCAGGTTAAATAGTAGATAAATAGCTAGTACTAGTACTTCTTACAAGTCCCTGTGGATTCGATACCTGACTTCTTAGTCCATTATATTACTTGTCTGACCTATGCACATGCGGTAGTAAGTATGAGCATTTGGCTCTACCACCCCTAGTCGTAACAAGTGGTATCAGAGACAGGCCTTTCTAGCGGTGTGGGTGGACGAATCCCCAATGAAGTGCATCCCTGGTATGATGATCCCCAGTGGCAAACAAAGAGAGAAAAAAAGCTGAAAGAATCCCAAGTATAGCATGGGATCGTTCCGTCAAGGGCTCTGTGATTCACATAAGGTGTGTGCTCCTGATGCAGTGATGTTGAGCAAGCCGATGGTTCAAGGTGTTTCACTTGAGGGGAGGCTCTAAATATGTGGTGCTATGTTCGAGGGGAGGATTGTTGGGTTCAAACAATAGTCCCACATTTCCAAATGGGAGAAGAGTGAAGGGGTATAAATATAGAGGGACACATTCAATAGCAACAAGGCCTTAAGCCCAAGAACAAAACCGTGCGGGCTCGAGCCCAGAGAGGACAATATTGTTGCTAGTGTGGAATGTGGGGTGCCCCCGGTCCTAACACTATGTTAATGAAGAGGCAAGCAAAATAGGTTCACTGAACCACTGAAGTTTTAAAAATTCTGCAGAAATACCAGCCATACACCCTTAAAGTTTTTAGAAAATATGCAGCCATATACTTCTTGGATTTTTACATAAATCGCATCCATATAACTCTTAGATTCCTGCATAAATCTACATCCATGCATTAGACTACAAGCATAAATTGTACAACCAGAACTTGCAAATTTATTAATATTGAAAACAAAAATGCATGGAATTGAGTATTACTGGTTTCTAGTTTCAAGGGACATTATAGCCCTTTATATTTCTTTGATTGGAGTGTATAATATACCGTTAGAAAGGATATGAAGAGAGCTTTCTAATGAATCCTAGAACAATGAAATCAGGTCTCTAGATTGAGAGACATGGATAATTCTTTCTGACTGTGCAAAATTGTCAGATTCCTGCAGAGTATGGTTAGTTAGTGTTAATTTTATGGCTGTATATGATTTCTGTGTATTGTAAAATAGAGGATATTGATAGCATGCATTTAGAATAATTGACCTGATGAGCATGCTAAAATTCTTGAGAGTGATAAGCCTCTAAGATTAAGATTTGAAATTAGTTATGTTCATGGTATTACTTAGGGAACTGGCTACACCCTTTGGATGGTTTTAAGTTCAGCTCAAGGGTCATGTTTTATGAGAACTCATACTGGGAGGTTAGTTCATTCTAATTGCTAAAACAAGTTATTTATCATATTAAGCAACAATGAGCGTGTAGTTTTATTTTTTGGATGGATCGATCCTAAGAAAGAGTGTAATATCATCCATACAAGTTGCATGCATACTCGTGAAAAGGGGAACTACCAATTAGATGGAGGTGTATCTAAATAAGGACATAGATGTAATGGATATATTACCATGACTCATAACTCTGTGAACTTGCATATAAACTATTATGAATATATAAATAATAAGGATGGGTTTAAGAAGTGTTAAGTATGAATTAGGAAACCATTAAGTGTAATCATATTCTAGTAAGGTTATAATGGTAATTAGAGAGGAGATAGAATCTATATATGAATACAAGTATATTAATTTTATATATTTTTATACTTGTATAGGATGAGGAAAACAAGTAGAGGATCGCAGAGGAGGATCCAATCAGGTGTAAAAACCGAAGGACCTCATGTGAGTGGACCTTATGGACATTCTGGTTATTTGTTCAGTTTTTGCGTGAATTGTTTTATCTGATTCGTATATGAGTTTTCATCTCGATTTGTGAATGCCGATGAATTTCACCGTTATTATAGTATAGTGGCTTTCATATGCTACATTGCTATGTGATTGAAAATAGCATGAATAAGGATAATGAGAAATCTTAAGAAATAGATATTTATATGAGTATTGCAAAGCTGCACCCTAGCTAGACATACTTGTTTGATCCAGTGAGGGCTCATGGATAGAGCCTGAGTATGAAAGTATACAATATCGGATTAGGGAAGAGATTTGTTTTAAATTGATTTTCTCACTAACAAGTGTTTTTCAAAGATTGTTTTTCATATAAAACCCTTCTCGACTTATGTAGTGCCAGTATCATATACGTTATATGTAAATATTTACTCCCGGCTTGATGACGGCTCAGGCTAACAGAGGTATGTCGCCTGATTAGGTATGTAGAGGTATGTTGCCCGATAATAGCTGGTATTTATTCAGAGGTATTGAACTAGGGGTGTATATTATAGCGATATGAGACCTATACATCTTTTGTGATTATAATGAGCTATGTGTATGTTGCGATAGCATATATGTTTTATTTCGGGTTTTCTGATTGGCTTGGCATGCTTAACCAAATTTAAGATAATTATGATGACATACATATTTTAGATTGATTATAAATGTACTATTATGTTATTAGTATAGATTTTTCGATATGGCACAGGTATGTATAATACCTAACGGAAGTGTCTGATTCACTGAGCTCTTGTAGCTCATGTCTCTCCTCTTATGTTTTTGCCTTGCAGGATCTTAACAATAATCCAGGTAGTCGTCAGTTTTTGGTTTGTAATAAATGAAACACTTAATGTGTATTAGACTTCCGCTATATTTGGGGTCGTATTGCCCTAAGACTATCTATGTTTGTATTTTCTTAAATATTTTAGTCTTCCTTAGACTTCCTGTCACGCCCCGACCTGGTTTCCGGGACCTCGAGCATGTGCACAGATCGGCCTTATCCAAGTGAAGACATGCCCCAGTCGGATACAAGGCCTAAGGAAATCAGAAACAGATAACAAATATGAAAATAACTCAAAATTTATTTATCAGAATTACAACGGAATTTTAAAAATATAATTCATACACCCTACAATAATCAGGCCCTACAGGGGTCCTACAAGTCAGAACTAGTTGAAATTTTCCAACCTCAGCAAGCTGTGTTTTGACTCCTCACACCGCTCCTAAATCTGAAACAATTATCCCTTAAGACCTGTAAAGAAAAAGAAAGCAAAAGGGATGAGCTTCCGGAAGGAAAGCTCAGTAAGTTCCCCGCAGGGATCACAACGAAATCAAACCCGATAAACATGATAAAAAAAAATCAACAGTTAATAAATCAAACAACCGGGTCTACACCTGCACATTCAAAACTCTAGAAGTCCATCAAGAAAGATATCAGAGAAAAGACTCCTAAACTAAGCGATGGCCCTCAGGCCCGGAACAGAATTTCAAAAAAATCAAGATCATCAAATTTCCCCGGTCAGCACCCAGCCTCATCTGGAATCGACCTTCGTCTCTCGTACGTGTCGACACGGTTAGTATATCGTCACACAGACAGGTTAGACTACCAGGGTATCCTCCCCCTTGCACGGAACTATCAGAACGTCAGGGTGTCCTCAGCCCTGAGCGTTCCACATGTGCATTAGCTCCACTGAACCGACAACATAAGAACCCACCTGGCGCACACTTGCCTGGCCAGCACATAGGACCATACGTCCATGATCAAATGTCGGTTACAGGGCGTTGTGCCCAACGAACAAACCAATCAACAGGTAATGAAATAAATTTCTAGCACATCAACTGCGCACATGCAAGAAGGAAACAAACAACAGGTATGTGCACACATTCCAATAACAGATAGACAATAGATATGCTAAAAGAAATAGCAATAATATAATCAAGAAACCCGATGACGGGTGGAAAACAAGGCAGAGGTAACTTACCTTTGTAACAATATCTGGGATCCTCCCCGGACTCCTACTCCTTATGTGACTCAACGTCGGTATCTGGAAACAAAACCTGATTTAATGTCGGCGATGTTTTAAGGTTTTAGTATGACATACATGATTCACTAATTCGGCCCAACTTAGATCCTGACCATCTTATTAATCGCTTTCCCTCATCTAGTCCAAAAGAATTGCATAGCTTGGTGGTTAAGGCCCACCAAGCCCAAGTAGGAGGTTCATGGTTCAAACCCCCTTCCCTACTCTTTTTTTTGTTGTATCTTTATCTATATTTTCTTTTCAAACCTTGGCTAAACCTGACCAGCTAGCCAACCTGACTAAGCCCAAACTAAATTTAGATTCAACCCATTAGAGCTACTTGATTAAACTAAGTTTGATTGAACCAATTTTCTAATTGGACCTGATCTTTTGAATTGATTGACTAAACCAAATTAGCTTACTTAACTTGACTAAACCAATTAATAGAAAACCAGGCCCATCTCAAATCAACTTACAAAACTTTAAATCGATCGAGCCCAACTTGATTTAATCAATTGAACTTGACTTATCTAACTTGGTCTAATCAAATTTAAACCCAACCCAATTTGTTTGATTAAAACCCAACCCACTCTAATTGATTAAATCCAAGTCCAATTAACAGGTCCTGACTTAACCAAGTTACTAGACTCAATTTCAAATCGGACTTGATTTGATCAAATTAACTCAATCCACTAACCAATTGATCTTGATTAAATCTAACTTAACTTGACTAACTAAATCAGTTATATAAAACGGTTCAGACTCAGTCAACCGGTTCCACCCGGTCCCTGTTCTTCGTCTCCATCCAGACCACCTCGTCGGAGATGAGAGGAGGGTCGGTGGTTTCCGGTGGTGCACAGATGGCTGGAGTCGCCTCTGTCCCATTGTCCCTGTCAACTGCGTGTCCAGATCAGAGGGTCCTCGAGTCCTCATCGCCAGAGCGCGTCTGTCCCCAGCCAAGATCTACCCTCACTGGCGCTCCGCCCCACGGCAATAGACAGACGGGAAAAACTCAACCTCTCTCTCTCTCTACCTCACATACATGCACGACTGTTAACAAGAACTCAAGAACACAAAGCGAGAGGGACTTACCAGACGACGATGACGCGCGACATTCGTTCCGATCCCGTGGTGTCTGGCGCGATGAGTTCTCCTCCTCCGTGTGACTACAGATACCTAGCGATCGCTCTCTAGCTAACAGCGATCCTTCATTGCTCCCCTTCTCCTCCCTGTCTGTCTGTCTCTCAATCCCTCACGGAGAAGGTGGTGGTGGTGCTGCTCTCAGACGATCTCGTTTAGTGTTGCAAAGGGCTCCTATTTATAGAACATCGCGGAGATCTTCTAGACGACTGACTTTCGATCGGATAAGGCTTATCCTCGTGTTTAAATTCCTCTTTGAATGTTTGCAGGATCGGATAATATTTCACGGCGGCGTCGCGGCGTGAAGATGATGGAGTTGTCTTGCGCCGGGCGAACGGACGGGATTATTTCCCCTGCCTCGTGATCGAATCTCCCTAGTAGACGGTCTAGATCATGCGAAATCGATCTGACGATCTTCACTTGATCCTGGTGTCTCCCATCTGACTTTTCTTTAGATCAACGGCTAGGATCGTTTTGAGATGAATTGTTGGATTACATCTATTTGCCTCGAACTTAAATCGTTCCCTTAGATGGGCGGTGCAGATCACTCCAGACGTTGAGAAGGGATGAATGGTTCCGATTAGATCTTCTGCCTCGCACTTGAATGAAATCCAGGGATGAACGGTTCACGAAAAACCCGCACGGTGGAAACGTGCACACCCTGATATCGCCAACCGGGACGTGCGGTTGGATTCTCTCTTCAGGATCAGCTCACTCTGATCTTTTAAATCCTAGCCGTCCATTCATTTCCTACGTGCATGGCTGAGAGAAATTCAGTGCCCTTTTTTCTATTAAACCCTCCTCTTTAAAATATTTTTATGTCGGTCCCTCACCAGAGAGAGACAAAACTATGTTTCAGTCCTCAGATTTTTTGGAAATTACAATTAGGTCCTTGATAATCTCAATTAACTCTAATTAGGGTATTTTCCATTTTGATCTCCCTTTATTCTTAGCATCCAAATTTAATAAAATTGATTAATTGGTAAATTAATCACTTAATCACTTCAAGGAGAAATTAGAAAACTTTATTCAAGTAATAATTTAAACATTTCGAAAATTGGGAGACTCTCCCTTATTTTCTAATAAAATAAAAAAAAATAACTAATTAAATCTTAAAAGAAAACATAAATTCCTAAAGACCAAAGTCTGAAACACAGAAAATCTTAGACTTCACACTTCCTTTTATGATCATGTCTATGCATCTGGAGTGTTTTTATTGATATTAGGTTTATTTTGTATAGTCTTAGGCTCGAGATACCCTCCTGGCCTGGCTGGTGTGACATCTGTTTCAATAAAGAGACGTGTGTTACACTAACTCACTAGATGTATGCATGTACTTCCCAAATAAAAGAGTCAAAAGAGATAAGCGAGTAAATAAGGTCTAGACTAGTTGGTCAGGATTGAATCGGTGAGAGGTATCTTAGGAGGGGCTACACACACACACACATGTGGGGGGGTGGGTGGTATAATTATAAGGTAAGACCTATTTTTCGTAAAAACCGTCACGGCGCTCAACACTGTGTTTTTTTGGACACTAGAGGGACTCCCAACTATTTTGAGATCGGAGATCATGCACTCATCTATTTTCTATTCATTATTTTCTTTTTTTTTAGGACAAGCAAAAGTTCAAGTGTGAGGGTATTTGATGAGTGTATAATTATACATATTTTTATACTACATTTGCATGCACTCAACCTATGTATTCGCATAGATTTCTCTATTTTTGTGCTTTGTTGGGTATTTTGTTTATTGGACAGGAAAACATGCATTCGGGACAAAAGGAGTTGAAACCAGGACACTTCAGAGTGAAAAGTGCCAAAGAAGCAAGTACACGACCGTATTCCCATGCGTGCAATGAGACGCTAATCCTTCTGTGGTGCCTCAACTCCTTGAACCCTAAGATGAACTTGTGATTCTTTTCCTTTCTTTTAATACTTGGTTTTCTTTTTTATTATTCTTGTGAATCGTCTATGTGTGCTTAATGCTTGTGGTTTGTTAGTGCGAAAGCGTCGATCATATATCTGTAGTTGCTTAATGCATGAAGAGAAATCACAGTCAAGCTAGATTTAAGCATAGATGATAGGGGGTGCGCGCACGCCGAGAGATCGGGTGACAGTGGTAATTTCACAACACTCTCCGAATTAGGATAAAATCTTATAGTGGGAACCACATAACACTAATAATAAGTAGTTGTATGGTGAAGTTGTTGTATTGGACAAAGGTTTGGCTGCATGAGAAATCAGGGTCAAACTAATTCAGGGTTCCTCACGATCCAAGAATACATCAACTAGATAGCCAGTATTAGGAAATTAGTCAACAAGGGATTCTTAGGAGGATAGAGATCTAGGGTGTCATGTCCTCTTGACTGATAACCCCAAATTTGCCAACAGTTCACTCTAGTTTTAGTTCTTTAGATTACTTAGTTAAGATCACAAAACCACCAAACATATTTTACGTTAGATAATAGAAGATAAATTAGTACTAGCTTTGGCGTTCCCTATGGATTCGACTACCCTACCCTCAGGGTATTTTACTACTTAAGCGACCCTGTGCACTTGCAGGTAAGCAACACACATTAAACATCACTTCTAGAGTCACTCCCAGTGTATAGCTCATCAATTGGAGCTAAATATGAATCATCACCAACAGCCTCAATTCTGATGTTATTATCTAAAACATTAGAAGGATTGGGTTGAGAATTTTCTTTTGGTCTCCCCTTTCTTCCAGCATATGCTTTACCTTCTTCAATATTCCTCCCAAGGTCATCATCCCTATTTACTAATTCAAAATCAGAGTTAAGAATATTAGGAAATTCAACATCTACTGTACTTCACCCCTGATATTGTGCAGCCACATTTTCCTCCTACTCCCCCTGCTTCCCCTGCTCAAGCATAATTGTCTGCTCAATCAAATTTCCCTCTGCTTCCCCTGCTCAGGCACAATTCTCTGCTCAACCATATTTTCCCACTGCTCAGCCAAGATTTTCTACTCATCAGAAGCCATGTATCCTTCACCTCTCTCATTGCTACAAACATAAGGTTTCTTCTTGGGTTTACTTTTTCTCTTAACTTGATTGCACCCAGTCTCAGTATCTTCAATTTCCTTTATCAAAATAGAGGATTTCATTGGGATTGTTGTTAGTTTTTCAAGGTCATCACATGTCAAGTGGTGAACATATAGGTCTATTTCATCGTGGTATGCCCCAAAAACACACATATCATACACACCTCATCATTTTCTAATGTCTTAAGTCCACTGTGAAATTCTTCAGAAGCAACCTTCTACTTATACAGAACAGGCCCGGTAACTCCAAGTTCTTGCATTTTCCTATCTAGAACTTTCATTAACATATTATCCTAATGTACCTCAATAACCTCTTCGTCTCTATCAAAATACCTCCATTCCCCCACACCTCTATTGTAATGCATTTTCAAATCAAATGCATAGTTGGGTTCCTCCTCTTACTCTGTAATATTGGAAATTGAGAATTAGTGGGGTAAATGTTTCCCTAAACCCTAAACATTAAGCAAAATACAAACCCTAAGCCCTACAACAATTAAACACTAACTCCCTAAACATTAACCAATAAACAAAATTAGTTGGTATGTTGCACTGCAGATCCCTCAACTTTGGGAATGAGAAGAAATTAAGGGACACCTGAGGGCCCTAAATTACTAACCTATTGTCGTTTTTCCCTTTCTTAGTTGATGAGCATCCGACCTTCTATCCTAGTCAGAAACCCTAAACTAGAGGAGAAGCGGCAAGTGAGGCAACACAACGAAGTGAGGAGGCGAGGCGCAGTGAACCAATCAAGGAGAAGTGAAGCATGATGCGAAGGGACGAGCACGGAGAGCCGGTGAGTGAGGCGAGGCTAAGATGAGATGCGGGGAGTTTTTGACCGTGAATCGACATTGCGCGCATGCTCACAAGGGAAGAGATTTTAGGGAGGAAAGGAGGGAAGTGAGTCAGCAAAGTAGGGAGAGTGAGTGAGTCAGCAGGGTGAGTCAGCACCTATATCGCCATATCAGCCTTCTCTAACCGGCAACCGTTTATTGGGATTTTTCTGTTACAATCTAAAAGTTGGAGGATAGTTTTGTTACAAAATGAAGATGAGGGACGAAAGTGAAAAAGGGCCAAAGTTGAGAGATGATTTAAGTAATTAACCCGATGAACTCTCTTCCTCTCTCTCATTTTTATATAGCTAAGTGTTATATGAGGGTCCAAGGCATTTTGGTCATTTTCACCATTTAATTGATTATAAGAAAACTCATGAAGTTTCTAGTAGTGTTTAGTGTGTTAATAATCTTAACATACCTATGGGCCTTGAGTTACTCATGTAACTCTCCATAGGCCCTTGAAGGTTTTAAGGGCTTTAATAAGTCATTAAGACCTTTGGGGAGCTCTTAAGGTTTATCGGGGTTATTAAGGAACTATATGGCCTAAGAAACCTAACTAGGGTCTTAATTTGGTCTTTGGTCCTTTCTAAATATTTGAGATATAACAGACTTCTTATCTTTTGGAAGAATGGGCAAATCCCAGATGTCATTTTGTTCAATGGCATGAATCTCATCATCCATGGCACGAATGCACCTTTCATCATCAGAGGCGTCCTCATATGTCTTAAGATCACAATCTGCAAAAATAACAAAGTTGATGATCTCCTCATCCAATGCATCACACTAATTCACCAAGATATAATCTTGTAAACGTTTCAGTGTAACCCAGTTACATTATAGAGAAGTAGAGGATGTTGCTGGAGTAGGTTGTTTTTAAGATGAACCAACATTCTCCACATTAAGTTGTACTGCAACTTCCATTGTCAACTTCTCCTCATCTAGGATACAAAAGGAACTGTTGCTTCTCTTCAATGCTCTAGCTCCACTCCATCTTCTCATCAAAGACGACATCCTTATTGAGAACTACCTTTTCAATAATGGGATTATACAACCGATAACCCTTAGTCACATTGTTGTAGCCAACAAAGATGCACTTCTCGATCTTATCATCCAACTTCTTCCTGAGCTCTTTAGAAATATGGCACATGCCAAACACCCAAATACCTGTAGATGTTGAACATTGGGCACCATACAACTCTAGACCTCATTAGGAGTCTTGAATTAAAGACCCTTAATTCAACATTTATTTAAAAGGTAGATTGCACAAGCAATTGCTTTTGCCCAAAATTGCTTCAGAACGTGCTTTGCAATCAACACGCGATGAACTATATTCATAATAGTACAATTCTTTCTTCAAACATCCTTGTTTTGTTAAGGAATTCATCTCACAGTCAACTTATGCTTGATACTTGTCTACTTTAAGAAGCCATCACCAACCAAATACTCAATACTCCAATCAGTTCGTAGAGAATGTATTGGATGTCCACTTTTGTCTTTCCACATAGGCTTTCAACTCCTTGAAAATGTTGATGGTCTAGTATTTATACTTCAAGAAGTAAACCCATGTCTTCTTGCTAACATCTTCAATACAAGTAACAAAGTACTTATACCCTCGAATCTTGATTTGAAGAAACCTCTAGTAGCCTACAAAGAACCAAGTAAACCAACTCCAACAACTGTAGTCCTTGCAACTTTAGCATGTAAATCGTTGCCCTCGCCCTTTTGGCTTTAGCACTCATACTTGAATTGACCATACTTCTTGCAATTGGAACACTAAATCTGAGACTTGCCTTTCTCCTACCTAGACTACTTGTTGCATTCTTGATATTGGGAATCTCCTCCTTTCATATTGGAATTGTTGGAGGTATTCCCTTCGTCAAAATTAAGTTGATCGACTCTATAGTATTTTTTCAACAGACTTCTCTAATAACTCTTTAATTCACTACTCATCAACATGCAAAGAATCCAATAACTCATTTATCGACATAGTAGAGAGATCTTTGGACTGCTCTATATACTCTAACTGCAAGATAATGGAACGAAGAACCTTCTCAATGGTTTGTTGATATGCAATCTTCTTGCCATTGGTCTTCATCTTGTTTACTAAGGCCAACATCCATCTGAAAAAAATCGAGAATTGTCTCTAATTACTCTATCTAAAACTATCTTTATATTGTTTGTAATTAAACCTTTTGAATTCTCTCCGCACCCTTGTAAGTCTTCATAAAAGTGTTTCATGCTTCTTTTGTCATATTTGATTGAATCCACCACCTAAAAGATATAAAACATAGTTAAATGATCTTTCTTTCGAGTTTCCAACAATACCTTTTACTCCTTTTTAGTGACCTAAAGTTTCTGGGGTGTCACTGGCTCTATGAACCCTTTAATAGTCTCCGTGATCTCCTAGTACCAAAAGCACCTCAATTTAGATATCTAATGCTTAAATTCTTTTCATCAAACTTTCAAAATTTGAGAGTAAAAACCCTTGTCCATTCTTGAAGCCATCATCTCTGTACGCATGTTGCATCACTCTAGTGTCTTCTCTCCTTGAACTTCCCTTCGATATCAAATGTTAGAAGCAAAAATATTTGTGAAACTCACACCCACAACATAACCATAAAGAAATATGGAACGAGAGAAAAAAAAAATAATAATAACAAATAAAATAACTGGAATTTCTTGTTATTAAACTATGAAGCTGCATCATTATTCATAGGCTTTTCCACTCTTGCCAACATTAAACCTAAAGTAATTGATAACATGACATCTAAACTAATGATAAATAAACATGGAATATTTTAAATCCAATCATAATTATTAAAATGTATTTGGAGTTTTCATGTTTCCTAAGTTTTGTGTGTGTATTTACATGTATAATACCTCTATACCACATTTTTAATCTAAATTGAAAAACAAAGATAACAGTCATGTAGATTGAGATGAAGATCTTCCAATGACTTGAGACCATTCTTCACTGTATATGGAGGTAGACTTTGTATAATTATCAAGCATCTTATAATTTATAAAAACAGTTGAAAATATTTCCAAAAGGTAGTAAGTTCCCTTCCATCTCAATCTCAACAGCAAGAGATTGAAGCACAAACAAGATAATAAGCAACAAGATTCTCATATGGGGAATAAACTAAATTCATCAAAAAAAGCTGTTCAGGTGCAAAACATCAGCAAAATCTCCAAGAAAACTGTTTCTCTGAAATTTCTTTTTTCTTTTTTTTTTCTCCTTTTTGTTAGAAAAATCAAGATGTTCTCCCCAACAAATCCCTTAACCTGCTGGGCTAAAATGCTACAGTGTGCACACTCAAAACCCATTTTCATGAGAGGCAACCACCATATCAATTAGATTAGAGACATAAATATAACAAAAGACGTAGCCACAACCTGGGAAAAAAGGTCAGGTGTGAGTCAAGTTGTTTTCTCAGCATGACCATTTTCTGCAGGGCTGTCCGTGTTAACATCCAAACCATGGTAAGGAACCTCTACCATGGGTAGGGGAGCTCGACGATCACCAAAATCATGAGGGAAGAACTCAAAGTCGGGCCCAAAATTGAATTTGACTTCACAGTTAGGCTGGTTTGGGAGAGTGTACATTGACGCAGCAGGGTAGTATCGCCCACCAAACAGGTCCCTGAAGGCAATACCTTGACATACTCCATTCTTGAAAAAAGATATCTCACTTCCTGCACACATGTTTTAAGCGGTGATGACAAACATTTAAGGGAAAGAGTTGCAAGACAACACAAGATAAGTTCTCACTGGAAAAAGTAGATAGAGAAACACAGGATCATATAGTACATTCCTAGTCCCATGATTATTGTTATATCTCTGTTCTCTACACTGACAAAGATCAACTGCTTAGTAAAGTATGCATAACACTAAGATTTTGTAATGTTTAAACATTCATAATCAATGTTCCTTTATCTGGTATAAAGGAGGAACTCCTAAATTTTAAAATCCCGCTCGTCTATTAGAGACTCTTGATATTGAACAAAGCATTTTCCTAGATGCATTTATAATCTATAATTATGATTTCCAGCATACCAACATTTGGAAATATAACCAGAACAAGGTCTCCCATGGAGCAGTTTGTTTGAAATGTCAATTTGAGGATATCAATCCTATCTACAACATCACTATTGAAGCCATATAACAACATTTTTCAAATCATGCCTTTTATTTCAAAATCAAACTTGTAAAGTGTTCCCAAACTGTTGTCAAACACACGCACTCTCGTGCGCACGCGAAGCATCATAAATGCATATTGGATATGCAAGGCCCATTTATAGTTTAAACCATATCTGGCTAAGTATAAATTTAAAATAATCTGTAATGCTGAATAACTAAACTAGCAAGAAGCAAACAAATAAGTACTAGAATGATTGTTGAAACATTCATCGCAAATAGATAGGCCAGATGAAGTGATCATGCAGTTATGTTACAACTTCAATGCTTAATGCAAACATAAAGGCAAGTTTATAATTTAATTAAACTTTTATGAGAGCATTGCTTCCACAGACTATGGTTTTTACCAAAATAATGGCATATGAAATCAAATGTTTTATTAAAAAGATATAAAAAAACAGATGTGACAAATTTGAAAGTGATTGATTAATGAAGTTCCCCAGGCGTCAATTAAAAAAAAAAAAAAAGAAGACTCATTTGACGATATTCAATAGGTATCATTCTCTAAACTATCCATAAAAGATAAATTCAACACTATATAAGACTGAAAGAACCAATACATGGGGAAAATGTTAGATATCTGAACATATGAATAACTCCAATAGTGAGATCAACAAAAAGGAATGAACAAATAAAAAGTAGCAAGTTCAGTCCATGTGCCAAAAATGGGTCAACTTCTATGACAACTGATGTTCAAAATTAGAATTGATAAAATCTTAGCTACTATCAGCTTCTAGAAAAATGCTGATGGACTGAAACTCCAATTGCCATCTTAGCAGAGACAAGTTAATTGCAGAACCCACTATATATCAGAAGATAATCTCACACCAAATAAAATATGTCTTGAAATTCAGTGAAAACTTTTTTGTCAAAAAGAAAAATGAAAAATAAATAAATAAAACTCATTTACAAAGGGAGGGAGGGAGGGAGGGAGTGTCTTTTTTTTTTTCATATTCTAAAATATGGAGAACTGGCCAGGGGGAAGTATTGTGCTTTCTTCCTAGCCACGAGGATCAATTTATTGTTTACTAATGGCACTTTTTTTTTAAATGAGGAGAATGCTCAAGTGTAAGGCTTATTGCCAGGCAGGGTGACTAAAGTTAGGAGGGGATGATTATCAAATGGAGTATAATAAATAGATAGCAAAGAGAGGTAATGGCAGATCCAGAAAGCAAGATAATTTTACAGATGTGACAACTCCTATGCATGTAGAAATTAAGTGTGCTAAAGATAGGGATTAGATATGGCACAAGATCATCAAGGTAATCCAACAAAAATCGGAAAGATCTACAAACTACAATAGCAAAAGAAGGAAAACACCACAAAGAAAAATAGCACAGTTTATTCAAATTGGCCAAAAACTCATTGAATTAACTACAAGGAAGGTTTATACTAAAAAATCATATTGCCTAATGGCATGTATTAATACAAATGCATTTCCTGTCATAAACATTTTCAAGTGAAGCCTCATAATCTAGAATATGCCCAGCTAGATCTTCTCATCATTTCAAAACACAAGTAACAGATTGCAACATAAAACAAACAATAAAAAGAAAAAAAAATCAATCAAGTATTTGTGTAGAAGCATAATTATAAAACAAATAAAAGAGAAAAAGATAAATTGATCAAAGTCTTGAGTAACCGATGTGTTACATGCTGAGATTCAAAGTGATAAAATGAAAACAAACAAAAGTTCAATCAAGAGCCATGTTCAACAATCTAGAGGAAAACTAAACTACAAAAGGGAACCAAAGCAAGTAATTTGCATACATATAACACAAACCTACTTCCAATTCATCCTATTGCCAGTAACACAAAACTCAATTTATCAACAATCCCAGCACCAAAACTCACCAAGAAACAACAGATATATGTGAGTATATGTGAGAAACCAGAAGGCGTGCATTAATTTGGCGAATATGATCAGCAAAGCAGCAAATAAAGAAACTGAGAAAATAGAGAGCAAATAGATAAAACTCACCAGGCACGACCTTTGGCGGCTCCCCTTTCATATCAGAGGCAGTCATGTACCTTCGGCCTTTGTACCAAACCAACTGCGGTAGCTTAGGCGCATACAGCTCCCCGTCGGGGAGGCTGATATAGAATCCAATCACATCCCCTTCTCCGTACCCATCCCCATAGTTCTCCCTCAACGCTTTATGCACCTTGCTCCCATCCACATCCCTGTACGCGAAGCTATTCCCATCGAATCCCACAGGCGCCTGCAGGTCCCCCTTTTCGGTCGCCCAACCGAGCCTCGTGTGCCCCGACTCCCCAAGCCTCATCACCTTGATCTCAAAGTACCAAGCCCCTTCCTGAACTCCCCGTGTGGCACGCACCATGCGGTACCCCTTGGTACTGCCGGCAGTGAGGCGGTCATCGGAGAGCTCGACGGACTCGGCCTTGTGGAGCTTGGAGAGGCAGATGGAGGCGACGGGGGAGTCGTCGGATTTGTCGAAGAGAAAGCGAGGGACGGGGGTGAGGACGACAGTGGCGTCGTCGGGAGGGGCGGCGGGGGTCTTGGGCTTCTTGGGCTTGCGGCGGGAGGTGGGCTTGGTCCAGACGTTGTTGGACTTCTTCTTGGGCTTCTTCGAGGCGGCGGCGGCGACGACGGTGGTGGGAGCGGAGGGAGGAGGAGGGGTAGGATCCGGGGAGGAGGGCATGGGTTTATTTGAAGGAGAATCGTCGGGATGTAGCTCGCCATTGCCGTTGTAGTGGTGCGGTGGGGAGGAGTGGGGATCGGAGGGATCGTGGCGTGGGGGTGTAGCCCTCCTCCTCGCCATCTCTCCAAGCCCTATTTGGTTTGATCTCAACATCGGGTGTTCTTCGATGCAACGCTGGATTTGGGCAGAGCCCAGCTGTGCCTGCCACGGTCCTCCTGTAAGATAACTTTTGAATTTTCGGATACATGTATATTAAAGGGATCGGAAAACTATATATATATATATAGGCCTGATATCATCAGGCCGGTCCGGCCGGACTGATGATATCAGGCCTTATCTATAATATATATAGTTATATAAATAGATAATATATTAGATATAGTATATATATTTATCTGTATTTATGTATATTTTTATTTTTTATTTTTTATATATAAATGTAACTTTTAAAAACATATGTAGATATATAACTATATTATCATGATAAGATAATTTAAAAATTACATATATATATATAAAAATAAAAAATAAAAATATATATAAATACAGATAAATATATATACTATATCTAATATATTATCTATATATAACTATATATATTATAGATAAGGCTTGATATCATCAAGCGGCCGGATGTCCGGCCGGCCTGATGATATCAAGCCTATATATATATATATATATATATATATATATATATATATATATATATATATAGGGTAGTGTTACTGTCCGGCCGGCCTGATGATATAAAGCCTATATATATATATATATATATATATATATATATATAGGGTAGTGTTACTGTCCGGCCGGCCCATGAAAACACCAAAAAAAAAAATAATAATAATAAGTAAACAACACACAACACAACCCAAAGGGTTGTGTGTGTTAATGGGCCGGCCGCAAGTGCGGCCGGCCGGATACAAGTCAAGCCTAAATATATATATATAAAGGGGATGAGTCATCTAGGAATTAGCCGTTGGATTTTGATCCAACGGCCGTTGGACGTCCTCATTCCATAACGCAAACAGCAACACCGGTCTCACTGATGTTCCGAGCCATCCTCTTTGGCGGCGGCGAGCCTTCTCCTCCATATTCAAAGAGTGCTATTCTTTCAATTTATTTGCTAAAAATCAATAGGGATTTAAGGCTCGAGGGCTTTTAATTTTCATTGTTGAGCCTCAGAAATAGAGTTTTATCAGGACGTGTTAACAAGAAGAATTGTAAATTAACAAGCTTTATCCGTTTATCTCTGAAGTTTTACAAAGTATTTACGAGAAGTCACTCTCAGACGCACATACAAATTCCACTAGCTTGGATCACTTGAGTATGGATACATCCAAGAGTCTCACAAAAATGGCAGAGTAACAATATTTTGATGAAATATTGAACTGGTAATGGAATTTCACATTTTGTTTCAATCTTGATAAAAAAAAATTATGCAAATTGTGTTTGGGAAACAAGGAATCAAAGGTTAAAGAGCTGGGCATCATCAAACCCCACCGCGCGAATGGATCGAGCCCTTTATCAACCTCTCCGACCTCTCCTCCTCCTCCGGCGACCCCACGGCCTCCCCCTCGCTCCACCCCGCCCCCTTCTCCACCCCCTCCTTCTTCTGCTCGGCCTCTCTCCAACCCCACTTCCTCCCCTCTTCCCCCTCTCCGTCTCTCTCATTCATCTCCTCTCCCCCTCCCATGACCCTTCTTCGATACGCGACCTCCTCTGCCGCTTTTACTTTCGGCCGTTGGATTTTGATCCAACGGTCAATCTAGAGACATCCCTAGATTTTAAATCTAAGGACGTCCCTAGTTGACGTATTTCCATATATATATATATATATATATATATATATATATATATATATATATATATATATATATATATACGGGGCTAATATTATAAAGTCGGTCGGATTATTGTGCAAGCAAGGTCACCTCCCATTTGGCAACTTGCACAATGTTTTGAGAATTTCCAACCGTATGGATGGAAAGAACATCGAAAAATAAGCTTGCATGTCAATTTTCATACAATTTGGGAACTTGTAGGGTCTTCATCTTAACTGGTGCAAATTTATAAAAATCTTACTAGTTTAAATTTCATCAATTAAGATGAAGACCCTACAAGTTCCCAAATTGTATGAAAATTGACATGCTAGCTTATTTTTAGATGTTCTTTCCATCCATACGGTTGGATTTCCTCAAAACACTGTGCAAGTGGGCCAAAATGAGGCTACCGCACTTGTACAATGATAAGGCCGGCCGCATAGTATTAGCCCCGTATATCAGGGCTGATATTATAAGGCCGGCCAGATTAATGTGCAAGTAAGGTCACCTCCCATTTGGCCACTTGCACAATATTTTGAGGATTTCCAACCGTATGGATGGAAAGAACATCGAAAAATAAGCTAGCATATCAATTTTCATACAATTTGGGAACTTGTAGGGTCTTCATCTTAACGGGTGAAAATTTATAAAAATCTTATTGGTTCAAAATTTTACCCTTTAAGATGAAGACCTTACAAGTTCCCAAATTGTATGAAAATTGGCATGCTAGCTTATTTCGATGTTCTTTCCATCCATACGGTTGGATTTTCTCAAAATACTGTGCAAGTGGGTCAAAACGAGGCGACCGCACTTGCACAGTGATAAGGTCGGCCGCATAGTATCAGCCCATATATATATATCATATATATATTTTTTTGGGTAAATGGATAAACCATATTTATTTATTAAGATAATTGGGTTCATTACATAGCTGAAAATAGAGGAAATTAGAATACAACTCATACAAGCCCAGATCTCTGTTTAAGTTGCAAGCTACCCCATCCTTCTTGATATGCCTCGTGCCTACTCATGCCCTTCCCTAGGATGGAGGCGGATTGTCCTCAAACGTGTCTCCATCTCCATCATCCTGCCCTGGTGTGTCCGAAGTGAATTCGAGGCTGCGCTTCACTAGGCCTACCGCTGCATCCAACTTGAGTTGTTTGGCCATTGGAGCTGCATTCAACCATGAGATTATGAGAAAAGAAATATCATGGATAATTCTCAAGAAAACACGTTGTTTGTCCTGGAAACACTGCCTATTTCTTTCTTCCTAGGTACTCCAGGTGGTTACCAGCACCGCGAGTTCCCAGCCGTCTCTTAGGGTATGATCTACGACGCGACCCTAGCTTCCCAGAGGACTTGTTTGTCAAATCCCCTTGCCCGATGTCCAAATAGATTCCCAAAGTGATTCCAGATTTGGTTAGGGTAGGGGCAAGAGATAAGTAGGTGGGTAGTTGTTTCATCTTCCATGTCGCATAGGTAACATCTTCTGTGTTCCCCTCACCAATTCGTTTTGTGTAAATTATCTAGAGGATGTAGTCCTCCTTTGCCAACCACGTGAATAATTTGACCTTCGGGGGACAAGGTTGTTTCCAGAACATCTTCCTTAGGTCACTCTAAAGCCCCCCATCAATTCTGAAGAGGTGCAGGGACCTAGCAGTGAAAATTTTGTTTGTAGTAAGCCTCCACTCCCTTGTATGTGACACATAATGGTCTGGGTTATGGTACAATATTTCTTGTTTTATTAACTCCATACCTTCTTGCTCCTTATCAGTTAACGGTCCCTGCTTGAGTATAGTTATCCCTCTTTGTAAGTTGGCCCTTGCCTCCTGGATGGTAAGGTGGTTTTTGATGGATAAGCCATATAGACCAGGGAAGACATTATACAGAGAGAGGCCATCCCACCAATTGTCCATCCATAGATTTGTAGCTTCTCCTACTCCCGGTTTGACCCATATGTTTGCCATCGTTGGTGGGGCTTCCCCGCAGGGTCCCTTCCATAAGAGGGAGGCATGTCCTAGGGCGGTTTATAGGGAAAAGATATACTTACCAATGAAATATCCCAAAAATGGTTCTCAAAATTATTGCGTTGATGATCCCGATACACCATCAATGGTTTCGTGAACTGTTTTCGGGATACTTCGTCGGTAAGTATTTTATTATTTTTTTTAAAAAAAATTACCATGTAAGAAAAATACGCCACTTGTCACACCATGTCAGTAAAATACAACCATGTGTAAATAAAAAAATTCAAAAAAATAGGTCGTATTTCATCATATGCCACCTGTGTTGCCATGTCAACATCAGGGGTAGTATTGATCAAAATACGCAAAGTACAGGGACCGTATTTAACATTTTTAAAGTATATGGATGAAAATGAACATTGGGGTACGGTACATGGATGAATAGTGGTTTTAACCCAAAATACAATGGTTGAAAATTGCTATTGTACTTATAGATAATATTATTTTGAAAGAATGATAGTTTTTAAATAATCTTAGGGTAGAAGGTTATATGTGTTTTTTTGGACGTAAAGAGCGGGTGGCTAGCACCTACTAGTTAAGAACCAAAGGGATGGGAGTGTCCAGGTTCAAATCAGCGGCAACGCATCATGAGATTCTCGGTAGCGCTAGGAAACGCTCAAAAGCCCCCCAGGGCGACCTCGAACCCGGGTGGGTCTCGAGGCGCTGGAACCCGTTACCTCTAGACCAAGTGGCCTTCGGTAGAAGGTTATATGTGTTAAACGGAAAAAGGATAGGTACCATATGAAAAGGAAAAAAATTCCTATTTTTCATCTTTATGGTGAGAGGCTTTATTCATGTCTGTGACTAAGTTTCTATGTATAAAGAGTATGACATGTTTAAATGTTAATCTCTTGAAAACATTACTTTTTAGGTAACATGGTTACTCTTTAATTTATTTGTGGGTTGATCATATATGAATGATTGTTAACAAATTAATTCATTCCTTTTGATCTTTATATTTCTTAGAATTGTTGGGAGAAAACAGTAATGACCTACTATACATTATTAAAACATTTCGCCTATTTTTAAAGTCTAATCGCAAGTTCTTCTACATTTTTGCAACTTCAAGTTAATGTTAAAACGAGAGTTTGGGCTTGTTGCTCCGGTTATTTGAGCATGGTTGCTATTTGGACATTTAGTTGTGTTATTTTGTCTTAAAGAACTTGAGTATTATTTTTCTTGTTGTTAAACTTGATTTTAAAAAATTTGATGTTGATTCAATTTATTTTAGAGAATTTGATGGATAACTTGTTTGCTTGTTTTTTTTTTTTTAAAAAAAAAAAAAAAACTTGATGGGTGACCTGTTTGTTATATATTTTGTAGGTTGGTATATGATTGGGGTAAAATTGGGAAAGCACGTGGCCTCTCATAAGATGAACACGTGGGAGAGCTAGAAGCCATCATCAGAGGCAAATAGCCCAAAATGCCCTGCCTAAATACTCTGTCAAATGATCTGTAGAACATTCTAGATTGATGCTATGCCGAACATTCTACTAAAGCACTTTGCCGAACATTCCGCTAAAGCACTCTGCCGAACATTCTGCAGTAGCACCCTGTCGACCATTGCTGAATATTCCAGTTAAGCAATATATCGAACATCCCAATAAATGCTATGCCGAATGATTTGCCATACTATATTGCCAATGGGCCGAACATACAAGGGAACAACGCCCAGAAACGTCCAAAACTCTCTACTAAACATAGAGGAAGAACCCCATGAAGCTTGGCGAAGCTTCTAAAAGAGCCCCAGGCTGAAATCCAATTGGCATATGGCCGGCAACATAGCTCGCACCTAGCTGGCACCTAATTGGCATCCAACAAGTACCTAAAGGAAACTTCGGCGCCAAACTCCCGAAGGCTATAAGTAGAGGAGAGGAGAACCATTTCAGAGGATGATCACTCTTTTGAGAAGCCACCACTTTGCTGCTCCAGAAAATTTCCCTCTCTCTTCTTTGAGATTTCATTTTTCCGCAAGCTCCAAACTCTTATACTCAACTGCAGCGAGAGCATCGTGATTTTTCCCTAATTTTCTAAATTTTTCAACTTTAAATTTTGTGCATCTTTCCTCTTGACATGATTTTGATCCATTTTCCTACTGATCTAAGTCCCTCAATCCAAATAAATTCAACCGTTAGTGAGAAATTAGGGTTTCTCCTGATTTTTGAGCTAACATATTGGCGCCGTCCATGGGGACTTGAACAAAAAGCTATATAGTTACCGTCAGGAAATCGAAGAGAAATCAAGTCCAGGAACAAAAGGAGGTTGCGCCAGCCCAGATCCCAGTGATCGGGGAAGTTCTCCTCACTATAGAGGAAACCCCTCTAGCAGCTGATGAAGCACCACATGTCTGTCCTCAGAATATGGGAATTTTAACGACAAGTTTAGAAAAATGGAGCAGAAGATCAAAAAGCTTGCCTGTACTATGCTAGTTGTTGAGCGCCACGCTTCTCAAGCGACTGTTCCGAATGTCGCTCCTCCACCCTTGGAGAGCAGCGAAAGGTCAGTAGCATGCTCCTCCATGTGTCGAGAACAACCTCAGAAGAGAAACAGGAGTGTGACGTCCTCTTCTAACAATTCTGACTCACCTAGATCACAACGAGGACAAAATCCTCAATCTAAGGCAAAGATTAGAAGAAGGAAGCCAACCCCATCTCTATTCGGTAGTTCAACATCGCCTTCACCACGGTGACTACACCGCTCACCGCAACGCCACTCGCTGCGACACCACTCGCCGAAATACCGCTCACAGCGACACCACTCGCTTTGATACTATTTACCACGACGCCGTTCACCTCCCAAAGATAGCCCTCCAGGTCCCATTACTAATAAAGAGAGAGTCATGGGGTATGTACCGTAATTTCTCTCTCCTTTTATTCGGGAGATTTGGGAAGCTCCCTTCCCAGAGAATTTCAAGCCTCCGAATATTCGACATTATAATGGTTCCTCGGACCCGCGCGAGCATGTGGAAGCATATAACATGGAAATTTTAATCAATGGGACCACTAAGGTCATCACATACCGAGCATTCCCCAGGACCCTCATAGGAATTGCCCACAAGAATTGAAAAGTTTGCTTCTCGGCACCATAGCCAGCTTCAAACAACTTACTAACCTCTTCTTCGGTCGTTTTGCCAGCAATAGAAGATTGAGGAAAAATACCATTGCACTCCTAAGATGCAAATAAAAGGAAGGAGAAAGCCTGCGAGAATATCTCCATCGCTTTAACGCGGAGACCATTGGCATCATCAAACTCGACTCGGTCTTAGCTGTAGCAACAATAATGGAAGGACTTAGGGACTGCCCATTTCATAACGCCCTCTCACAAAGAGTCCCTAAGGATATGTCAGAACGTCTCACCCTGGTAGACGAGTATATCAGCTCGGAAGAAATTAAGGTATGTTGGAACGAAGATACCTTGCAAATGGCGAGGGAGATTTGATGAGAAGAATCCTGACGAGAAAAGCACAAAGAATCTCAAAAAAAGGGTCCTAGGATTGGAAGGTTTCGGAGAAAAACTGATCAAAATCGAGAAAGACAGCCTCGACCAATTGAACCAAGACTCTGGCAACGGATAGGCCCTGAGAGGGTAGCAAGGTATGACACTTACTCCCTTCTTAATACTTCTCGTGAGAACATCTCGCTTCAAATTCAGGATCAAAAGCTCCTGAAACAACCAACACGGATGAGAGACTCCACCTCAAGGAAGCTTATGCACAAAATCGGCAAGTGTATGGGTCGTATCAAGGACTAATAAGTCGAGTATCAAACCTCAAGGAGAAGGAAGTACGAGTACCAACTATTCATCTATTATCTAGTCAATCCAAAGATGAGTGATTCTATTCTAAACCTAGAAATGAAGAAATTGAAAATGCAAGCTATGGGATCAAATTAACATTGATGGCAATCAATCATGCAAAGGGGATATTTGGGTAATGAATCTCTCCTTGGATTTCTATTTTAAAAGATGGATGAAGCTCTCTATGTTGATACTTGGTAGAATTTTGGCCAAGGGTTCCAAAGGTGCTTTCACTTCCTCTCTGGAGGTGAATTACTAATCCTAGTACCCTTACCAATGATGTTTTAGGGAACCTCTATCTTGGAAAGATTGTAGGAATAAGAAATATTAAAGACTCGCCCTTCTTAGTACCGGAGCTCTCGTATACTCACAATCTCCTCTATTGGAGATGGTCTGCACATGGGGAGGCGCTCGCTTCTTCCCCATATGGACTATGAAAATCCCTCCGGGCTCTCGCAACGTAGAGAGTTTAACACAACAGTCAAAACATCCAATAGACTCAATAGATTTAACCAAACATTCAAACATAGAAAATAACATCAATTAATGCATAATCCAAGGGTTCATCATACCCAAGTATCTAAAAAATTATTTCTCCATGAATGGAGAACAACAATCCAACACAAAGAGGATGCAAATCAAAAGATTCATAATAAGGAATGCTATTACATACACCGTTGGCGGCTCTCTTGATTCCTCCTCTAATTTCTTGCCTTTCTCTTCCTCCAAGGGTTGATGCTGCAAATCTCCAATTCGTAATCTAGGGTTTTTCTCTCCCAAACTGGCTCTCTCCTCTAAGGCCCTCATTCGTCAAATTTATACCCCCCTTTAGGGTTTTAGAGTATCATTTACCATTCTGCCCCTGCCTGGGTTCGCAGACTACTGGAAACTTACGCCATATGGGGTTTATACAGGTCATATATGGGCTCGTATAGAATGCAGGTCGACTCATATGACCATATATCAGACCATATGACACCCCACATGGCTCCATATGGGTTGTATACGGCCCAGGAGATCATTTGTAAAGACCGTCTGAATCTCAAGGTTCATACGGGCCATACAAAAGCCCGTATACCATTTTGCTCTGTCCGACATTGCTTTATTTCGATCTAAATTTCCCTTAAAAAGCTTCCTTTCTCCTGGTGTATTGATATTATACCATGTTGAGTAAAATCAACACTTTTTAAGTACCAGCAGGCTATAATACCCCAAAGTAACATGAAAAACATACATAAATATGGTTTAAAATTACCCTTAAATGAACACTTATCACATATCTCCAAACTTAAAGGTTTGTTTGTCCTCAAGCAAAAAAAAAAGAAAAAATTAGCAAAAGATGATAAGTGTTCATCGACGGGCCATAGAATTCTTGACTCAACTCTATTTCAAGTTCACTATCAAAGTGTATGTTCTCCTATTTTTATACCAGGACTTAGATTGATCTCATGATATTTGTTAATATAGCTCTAGACAAAGCTTATTCACTCCACATGTCATGTTCTAAAATCTTTGCTAGACAGGCATACCCTGATGGACTCTAGAGAATCCTTGAGACCTTAAGATCAAGGAGACTACCCCCCCCCCCCCCTATTGGATAAATAGTGGACAAGCCTAAGGGACACTAAGTTAGTTAGTTATTATTATTATTATTATTATTCGGGTAAGGCATCCCTAATGGATTTGACTTTCCCGCACTGAATGTCAATGTAGAGTATAGTTCCTCCTTTTTGCAAGGTACTCATGCTGATTAGCCACTAGAGCACTTAGCTACTAAGATGGTTACAACTCCACCTAGGTGTGCTCATGCTAAGAAGTGACTTTTCGAATTAAGGGACGCTCTTATCAGGAGCCCGAACCCCAAACTACTTTATCACAACAAGCAACAGAACACTGTCTTTATTGCTCTACAACTACTATGTACAAAACTACTTTTTCTCCTCTTACTTGTCCACTAGGTTATATTATGAGGGGTTAAATATTTGAACTAGTGCCACGAAGTCTCTTGGAGCCACTGAAAGTGATGCCTAGCTATTAAAGTCAAAAGAACATTGCAATGGGTTATCTATTGTCTTTAGAGAATATGAGTGTCACAAAGAGGTCTCTAGGTGCCCATAGTGTTTCATAGGAGAATTTGATAAAATTATGTACTAAGATGGTGCCCTATTAATAGAATGTGTCGAAGTTTTTCCTTAAAGGGCCTTCATCGATATATGATAAACATAAATGATCAAATAAAGATTTGCAATGAATTTCACTAATGGCTACCTATCTCTACACTCAAGAGTTTGCAATAGATGCATAAATGGATAGGTAGCCACCCCATCTCCACACTTGAAGATGTACATTGTCCTCAATGTACTTAAGAATCTAAGATAAAATGAGCATAGAGAAAGGTGAAATAAAACTTCATCGTTTAATTTGTTGTGTCGCTTGAATTCCATGAACTGATAGCGTGATGAATACCGGGGAATATAGATTCGTGTTCCATATCTGCAAAAGAGGAGAGATCATCATAACTCCACAAAATAGGGAATCAATAAAAACCATAGAAACGAAAAATAAAGAGAATTTTAGCAGGGCGGTGCCCTTGCTAACTAGTATATAATGGTGCACAAATACAAGAAACACAAATACAAGCAACACATAAAAACAACTAAAATGATATGTCTCAGTCTTCCATGAGGGGTTGATCATTTGTTGGTGCCTCTGGTGATGCAGCGGTGGGTGCCTGAGATGGAGGAGGTGGAGGTGAAAAAGGTGCCTGTTCTCGAATGAAAAGGGAGAGCTCGGTGAACTGGTCCCTCATCTAACGTTGATCCTCAAGGATGGTGTCCTTAACTGCGCAGACCTCGGTGATCTGCTTCTCCAATCTCGCGAAGCGGCTACTGGAGGCTGAGGAGAGTCGGTTAGCGGGTGGTGGTTAATCGAACTCCTCGGATCCGGACTCGTAGCCATCTGAGCTCTCATAATCCTGGCCGATGAGGATGTAGCGGTTGCCGGTATACTGGACAAGCCCTATCTGACAGAGAGTGCTCATCTCAAGTGTTGTAATGAGTTGTAGCCGCTGTGTATCCTCCGTCCTATGCTCAAGGCCCATTCCAATGATTAGGTGGGTGATGTAGGGCCCGACAATGATGGCCTTGAGATGGGAGTTATGTCCCTGATGTGCCAAATAATCAACGAGCACGTATCAAAAGCAGGAAGATAAAGGGAGGGAGGAGGGGGATCCGCTTAAAAAAAAAGGGCTCCAAGCACCCTCTAAGCAATCAACATGGCCGAATCTCACCAGGGCCACCAAGCCATCAACATGGCCGGATCTCATCAAGGTCACCAAGTGGAGTTCCAAGTATGAAGGAGATGAAGGTCCAAGCAAGCTCTATGGCCAACTCCTTCAAGCTCTCTTCAAGGCTCATGGTATCCCAATCTAATTAGTGGATCTCCATCAAGGTCCATGTTAATAAATGACTTCACGGGAGATTATCACTGGATGTTATACTATTCTCATGATTGTACTCCTACCTGGAGACATGTACTCACTCCTACATAGTGGATTGCCCCAACTGTCGGGCCTGTGGTTTTTCCCCTGAATCATGGGGTTTTCCACGTATATCATGTGCCTGCTTTCATTTATACTTGGAGGTCTTTTCTTCTACTAATGATCTGATCTCTCTAATATAAATCTTGACCGTTAGCCAAGATCGGTGCCGATCCATAGGCAACACCAAGTTTACAGGCTAACATAATCGATTATTTTTGAAATTTGATATTTATGTAAGTTATCAGTTAAATCAGAATAAAAATTTTAGATTTTTATTTTCATTCTCTTAATTCCTTAATTTATTTTTGTGAATTTTGAGAAATTTTGGGAATTTTATGGGATTTTTCAGAACTTATTTATATTAAATAACTGGGCTTACCCAAGACGATCTCACATAGACTTAGGCAAAAATATAAAATAGAGTTTATTTTCAGTTAACATGAGCTTTGAAACTTATTAGTATTATCCAATTATTTGCATCTTTGCAAGCCTCAAGAGTTCTTTTAGTGTCAAACAAATTATCTACCTCCAAGCAAAAAGACAATCTCTCTCTTGCACTGTATTATAAGTGCAAGAGGTTTTTGCCCTGACAAATTTTAAACTGGTCAACATTGACAAAACTGGTGAAAATTCAAACTCATTATGACACAATACCACGAAATGAATTCGAACTCCTCAAGGGTCAGCATTCATTACAAAATGGCGGTCAGCATTCATTACAAAATACAAAGGACGATGCTCCATTAGCATGAAATAGCTAAAAAAAAAAAACTTATAATCACTACTAGGCTTACAGTTACTATAAATAGATTTAACAAAATAAACTAACTGCTGCCGCTCAATCAGTAGGTGAACAACTTGAATGATCCCACCAGCTGAGTATATGCAGATATGATATAAAAAAAGTAGAACGCCAATTGGGGGTGCATAGTCTCTTGGATGTAAACTAGGCCTCCCCAGTCAGACCCATTACTGTACCCCATGATTCACCACTGCTCCACACTGCAACACAAAATTCACAGGTTTAGAGGTGAGAGCTAACAAGCAGCAATTGAACTACAAACTCTGGGATAATGATACCTTTGGATGGTTCCTCGATCCATGGCCCATTCATGATATTCAAAATGCTGCAAGCATCACTGTATTCCAAATCAGGCAGCAACTTTGGTGTTAACAAGAAACACCTGAGCAGATCAGTTTCCAGAAATCAGCCAAATGCTAATCACAGAAAGTTATGCAAAGAAACAGATCTTCAGATCCATAGTTTAGTTTTTGCTTACTGCGGAGTACTTGGTTGGCTGGCCGCCCTCACAAGTTGTTGGAACATCTTCCTCTCATTTATTGGGTCCATTCCTAAGTTATGCAAGGAAATCAGTTAAGCTTTCTTCTTTCTATCTTTTTCTTTTTTTTTTGAATAAAAAATCAGCTAAGCTTCCTGATGTCTTTCTGCAAATAGCAATGAAATGAACTTTGGCAGCTTACCTTGGTTTATCTCATCCACCACACGGAAAGGACAATTTGTAAGATCTTGAAGAGAAACAAGATAAAGAATGGTTGAAACTGAACGTTCCTACAGGAAGAAAGGTAAAATGAGTTTGAGCAACAAATAAAATAAGCTCATAGTAAGAGTACATCACCCCCCGAAATTGTTGTCAAGAGAAGAAAAGAACGTTAGGAAATACCCCTCCAGATTGGTGGTGAGCACTGAGGACCTGAAGCTGTCCAGTTTGCCTGTAATATTTATAATCATTAAATTATGAGAAAAAGAAAAGGAGCACCTAAAGGTTACCCATCAGAAAGCAAACAGTGAGGACTAAAGACCCAAAAAAAAATAAACATGAGAAAAAGCTTGAGCACAAGACTAAGAGCAAAGTGGACATTATAATAACTCCAAATGGCTAAAAAGTAGAACACTTTCCAATATGTTAGCAAGAAAGTCAATGATACTAGGAAGAATGAAATGAAGATCATTTAAGCGTGTCCACTAGGACCACATGACCAATATGTACAATTAGGGTAGTAAATGCATGCCTAGTACCTTGTACTCCTCTGCATGTATAATAAGAGCCAGAATCCATCTATTTATGAAGATCTAGTGAAATTATAATCATAAAGGAAAAAAGGTTTCATAGTCTATAAATTCTTGTGTCTTAAAGAATTGCAATCAAGGACCAACAAACAATGATCATAGTCAATAAAATATACAAGGATTGTCATGTAATGGCCTCAGGTAACTTTACCTGAACTTCACTTTTATAAGTATCCCAAATTTATCAAAATCCATCTGGTGCTCATCTGGGAACAAGATCAAGTGGAAAAAAAATTAGATTTTATTATTTCAATCATCCATAACAAACATTACACAATACCTAAAGAAACTTCTCCTGCAACCGCCATCTCCTGGAAGTTACGACCAAAGGTCTCATTTATCTTAGCAACCAACCTACGCAAAGTGGGAAGCCAGTCTCCCTATGTGATATTTTATAGAGAAAATCAAGTTACACAAAAAATCCTCCAACATGAAAGAAACATCTACATAAAGGGAAGCCCATATGGTTTTGCTGACCTTTAGAGTTTCTATGTCAGATAAGCATTGTTTCAGATGATCATTGTCTGCTTCAAGTTTAGTCGCTAGGGCATCAATCTGCATGTCAAAGTGAGCATGACTAATATTCTCAGATCACAATGGGAAAGAATGAAAACAATTACCTTCCGATGCCGGCTATCATACTCTTCAAGAATGTTCTGATTGAGGCATAAAATTGAATTTGCTGCAGAAACATTATCTTGAATTGCAGCTTCCAATTCTTCTATAGTACCTGGCATCTGTACATACATAACTGAAGTTTTCAATCCTAAATACTCAATGAACTTCAATGTCAAAAACTCCACCCAAGTAAAGAAAGCGGCTCTGCGTTTTAATCTTCTACAAGCAATGAAACCAATATTCTTCTATAAGGATGACAAAAAAAAAAACACAAGATCAAAAGTATCTGTTCGAGTCAGGCTTCAAAATATTCGTTAGAATCATAAAATTTAATCATTTGATTTTGCAGAGGAAAGAAACAGGAGAAGCACAAGCTATGTCCCTCGAGATATCTGACTTTTTCCCTTAGAACCAAACAGAAACAAAAGACCAAGACATTTCAGATTATTACACTAAAGGTAACTCAAAAGAGCAATCAAGGATTTCAATTGAGAGCATATTCAGTGTTTTGACTGTTATCTACCATCAAGCATATTCAGAAGAGCAAGTCATGAAATCTAAGCCAAAATATGATGAACAACAATTAAGATCACTAGACACATTTCTACTTTCATAGTATATTGAGGGTGGTTTAAATTTGTCTTTATAAAAATAGAAAACACAGTTTTGATTTCAACAGAGAACACCAGTAAATTAGATGAACAATGTTTACATAAAAGCAAATAGGATTGCAATTATCTGCATGTACTTCCAGTTTTAAGAAAACAAGAAATGTATTTGAAAAATATTTAGCACACTGGTATGAACAAAAGGTATAACGAAATGGCTATTCTGATCCTGCTTTTTGGCTTCAAAAATTGTATGGGATTAGAACGAGACACTCATTTCCATGTTTTGTTTTGTGTTTCTAACATGTTATAATACAATAATATTTATTTAGAGAAGCAGAAATACAAAAGAGTTTGAATGGGTAAACATGAAAATGTGCTTTAGAGGCATGTCTGTACACCAGTTGAGAAAGTTTGTACGCACACGTCCTTATAAATCCTACTTCAAGTAAGAAAAACCATTTCCAAAAAGTTAATTGCCAATTACTTTTTGGGTGAATAGGCATTCAGATAGGATGACCATGGAACAGCCTATTCCTTTTTATTAAAAGTTAACCAGCCATGGTAATTGGAAGTCAACATGGACATTCCGCTCCAGCTCAATCTAATCTATTAAACAAGATCTAAATTTCTTCATGTACTTCCACTATTTAGTAAATGAATGATACAATACCATTAACCTCTAGCAATACAAACTAGTTAATCAATATATAAATAAAGCACAAAAACAATTTTCAAGTGGAATAGCCCTTCAATAATGTTTCGCCAGAAGGTAATGGTATGATGTACATAGGAAATGCAATGCCTCAGATTATGAGTATAAAATGAGTAAACATAATCATAAAGTACACTGTGAAAAAACTTAAAGAATAAAATCAGTATTGAAATACAATAAAGGTTACACCTCGAGAAATTCTTGTGCAACATCTTCAGTGATAACAGCAATTGATTCTGCTTGATGCTTAGCAGCTATTAGCTGTTGCTTGCGGTGTTCAGTTTCTTTCTTGCCTATTAAAAAATAATAACTCATTACGAATTAGCAAGTTTTCTAAGAAGCACCGGTAAGATATTTTTGTGATTCAAGTTTCAGTAAGTTACAATTAATTACATCACACAGATGACACAACTCAGAAGATCATCTCCAAGTAATGAAACAGAAGATTTGGTATGATAATCATGGTTGAACTAAAACCAAAGTATCTTTGACAGGCAGTGGTCTACACCAAAGGTAATGGTAAAGAATATCCAAACATGACAGAAGGAGTTTATGTAGTTAAGGGTGATTATATGGGTGCCAGCTTCTAATGCTCACATGAACCACAATATTATAATGTGAGGTAGTGTTCAGTTGCCAGTATATAGGTTATCTGTCTTCACACAATGGATAAAGGTGAGTTCTGGCATTAACATCTTAAACCCTAGTAGCTCATCACATACAGAGTTCAGTTGTCAGTATATAGCAAAATGAAAAGAAATTTTCTATAATAAACAAACTACAAGTAAAATCATTCCCATGTGGAATAATCTATACAACTTACAACTTTCCAAATATGCAGATGCTTGAAGAGCAGATTTTTGGTGTTGCTTCAGATTGACTTCCAATTCCCTAATCTAAAAGATGGCTGCATTAGTAAAAATTCAGAGGAAAAACAAATGATAAATACTACTATAAAAAGTCTACTGCACACAGGATTAATAGAAGCACTTAGGGGGTGTTTGGTTCGCCGGAGTGGGGACCGAAGTGACTGAAGTGGACCCACTCCCATCACATCAGTGTGTTTGGTTCCCGGAAGTCAGACCTAAAAGTCGGAAGTCTCACTTCATGAAGGGCTGACTTATGATATTTAGCTTCTAGAAAAAAAAAAAAAAAGAGCCCAAAGTAGGACTTTAGCCTTTTTAATTAGGAGGACTTCCGGCACAAGATATCACATGAGGGTTGTGGAGTCACCCCCATCACATTAGTTCCATTCTCGTATTTCTTCTCCCCCGAGACCTCACGTATCTCTCCTCCAAGCCGCCATCCTTCTTGTTCTCATTTGCCGCATTCTCGTCATCTACTTTAGATCCGGTGATCTCCCAACATCTAGGGCAAAGAAGCAACCCGAAGATCTCTCATCCTCTCCCAAGCTCTAGGGCAGACCCTGACCACCATCTTCTTCCTTGCTTTAGGTCAGCGCCCCTTCTTAGGGGCCTTCTTCAGCCGCATCAAACCCTTTCAAGGTATCACTGCTTCTCTTTACATCTGTTCCCCTCGATTTCCCCTCTTTTAACTTTGCAGGGAGCCAGATTAGTGCATTGATGAAGGTGAGCACACTCAACTGGTTGATTGTAAGCTTCTATTTTTAGTTAAATACCCGATAGCAAGTTCCATGTACTGTTAGGGCTCAACAGTGACATCTTCGCAGTTAGATCTCAACATTGATGGATCTCATGGTTAAATCATGTTACATATTTTCCTTTTTTTTTATTTTGGATGGTTGAATGGTTACATGTTTGTATACCTTTTTCAATTGTTGAATGTTAGAATGGTTGAGTCCTATAATAGTTAATCTGTAGTTCTAAAATGGTTGATCTGTTCTTTAGATGATTGATCTACCTATAATGGTTAACCTAATCTTAAGATGGTGTTGTTTGTTTTTATCTGTTTATATTAAGTTTTGAGGTTATACTTGATCTATTTTTAAGATGTTTGCTCTGCCTATATTTGTAGACTTTGTAATTGTTGCATGTCTATATCTGTTCTAGAATCTTTTTAAGATTGTTATTTGTTTACATTGAGTGCCTTCAGAACCTTCTACTCTCTCCCGGTCTATTTTAGTTATTCTTTAACTACTTCTTTGATTAAGTTTTCCAAAGTGGAATGTTTTAAATAACAACAAATCAGGGCTTGTTTTAAACTGATGCAAGAGTGAGCTTTCTCCCACAGTTTGTTTTAAATTGATGCAAGCTTGAGCTTGTTGGTTTCAGTTTCTGATGTAGCTGTCCTTGAACTGCATGTATGTACTGCAGTTTAAAACTGATGAAGTTGTACTTTAAATGTTTCCAAAGATGTTTCATATGCCTTTAATTGTTCAGTTGTTTGTTATTATGTAGATGGACAACTTGGACCATAATGAAAGGTTGAGATCACTAGTTGGCGTCTTAATAACAATTATTAAGATAATTGTAACTTTGATAGGAGATACAAGGACAAGTTAGGTATTTTGAACCTCCATGTTTAGGGATATAACTAGGAAAAAACATATGCATCACATCCAACAAAGTGACAAATATTATTGTATTAGTTATCTTGGAATGGACGTAGGGATAAGCACGTACTCCGAAAGACAAGAAGCACTTCCATAGAGGAAAAACTCTCAATGTTCCTGCATATCATAGACCATAACACCAAAAATAGAACCATGAAAGTATTATTCCAACGCTTTGGAGAAACTATCAATAGATATTTCCATAAACTATTACATGCTCTTTTTAGCCTCCGTAATTATTTTATACAACAACCAGGTCTAATGAGCACCCTGAGATTCAAAACAACCCATCATGGTACCTTTTTTTTAAAGTAAGCTGTTAAATTTTTTTTCTTTTATAGTGATATTAATCAATTTGATGACCAATCGTTAATGTAGGATTGCATTGGGTTAGTAGATGCCATACACATAGTTGTCTCCGTCTTTTCAAGTGATGTTGCACATTTTCGTGGACGCAAGAACCCAATCCAAAATGTTTTTGCCGCGGTAGACCCATATTTGAAATTTACCTATGTATTAGCTAGTTAGGAAGGCTTCGCAAATGACCTTACCGTCTTGAAAGATGCATTATTGCGACCACAATCATAAGGTTTAAAGATCATAGAAGATATTATAATGAAGACATAACTTAATAAATAATTTCTGAGTTAAGAAAACAAAATAGTTTAATTTTTAATTGTAGGGAAATATTACTTGGTTGATGCCGGTTATCCAACAATGAATGGTTTATTTCATCCTATCAGGGAGTTAGATATCATTAAAGGAGTATAGTAGTCGAACACCATCTAATGCCAAAGAACTTTTCAACCTTAGGCATTCCTTACTACGCAGTAAGATTGAACGTGCCTTTGGAATATTAAAAAATCATTTTGAAATTTTAACATTACAGCCTTTCTTCCTATTTGAGACACAAGTTTGACTTAGTCTTTGTTGCCACCATTCACCGTAACTATATAGTTGGTGTAGACCTAAATAACAAGATAATACACGAGTCAGAGTCATCGCGCAATAAAGTAGTTGATTCATATCAATATAGGACATAACAAGAACAAAGAGAAGAGAATAGGCAGTGGGTTGAGTTTAGGGATAAGATTGCTAACGAAATGTGGAACCAATATAACCGTTCTATGTAATTGGAATACTCACTGAAATTTCTGATTTTTTTAATGTTGTTGTCATATATTTAACACACACTTTGGTAGAATTTACCTAGTGGAAAAGCATATGTTTTCTTTTTTGAAGTTAATGGTGTTGAAAGTTTTGGTTTTCTAAATTTAGTCCTACATATATTTTAGTATTATCTTCAATGAAATATGAATTATGATATCTCTTAATGATTATGTTATTTGCTTAAATTTTGTGAGCATGGATATTTCTGGCTCATACAATGAAGATAATACTAATGGAAAATCAACTATTCCAAGGAAAGGAACACCCAAGAAATGTTGGAAAATAGAATATGATACTTTCTAAATCCTTGTTTTAGTGGACCAAGTCAACAAAGGACTAAAATTCGACAAGACTTCTAAGCGTGTTGCATTTGTGTATGCTGCTAGTGCGGTCAATCAGTAATTCAAAACAAGTTTTGACCCCAGAAATATGGAGAACCACTCTCGTACTCTAAAGGCTAGATACCTAGAGATAAAAAAGACAAAGGAGTTATGTAAGGCTGGTTAGAATGAAGAATTAAAAATGGTCACCCTTGATCCAATAGTCTATAAAGCATATGTTGAAGCAGTGAAGTCTTGTATAGTAAGGTCATAGATCAAGGGTGATCATTTTTAATTCTTCATTCCAACCAACCCCGCTCAACTCCTTAGTCTTTTTTACCTTTAGGTATTTAGCCTTCAAAGTACGATAGTGGTTCTACATATTTCTGTGGTCAAAGCTTATTTTGAAATATTAATTGATCACAACAGCAACATACACAACTGCAGCACGCTTAAAAATCTTATCACATTTCAGTCCTTTGTTGACTTGGTCCACCAAAACGGGGATTTAGAAAGCATTATATTATGTTTTCCAACGTTGTTGGCCATTTCTCTCCTTGGAATAGTTGATTTTCCATTAGTGTTATCTTCACTGTTTGAGCTAGAGATATCTATACTCACAAAATCTAAGCAAATAATACAATCATTGAGAGATATCACAATTCATATTTCATTGAAGATAATACTAAAATATGAGTAGGACTAAATCTAGAAAACCATAAATTTCAGCACCATTCAAACTTCAAAAAAGAAAACATATACTTCCCTATTAGGTAAATTCAACCAAAGAGTGTGTTAAATATAAGTGACAACATTAAAAAAAACTAGAAATTTCAGTCACTATTCCAATTACATAGAACGGGTATATTAGTGCCACATTTCATTAGCAATCTTGTCCCTAAACTCAACCCACTGCCTATTCTCCTCACTTTGTTCTTGTTGTGTCATAGATTGAAATGAATCAACTGCTCCATTGCTCGATGACCCTGACTCTTGTATTATCTTGTCATTTAGGTCAACACCGGCTAAATAGTTACAGAGGATGGTGGCAACAAGGATTATGTCAACTTGTGTCTCAAATGGGAAGAAAGGTTGTGATGTTAAAATCTCAAAACGATTTTTTAATATTCCAAAGGCACGTTGAATCTTACTACGCAGCAAAGAATGCATAAGGTTGACAAGTTATTTGGCGTTAGATGGTGTTAGACCACTATACTCCTTTAAATGATATCTAACTCCCTAGTATGATGAAATAAAACCATTCATTGTGGATAATCGATATCAACTAAGTAGTATTTACCTACAAGTAAATCAAACTACTTAGTTTCTTAACTCAGAAATTATTTATTAAGTTGTCTTTCATTATAATACCTTATATGACCTTTAAACCATATGGTTGTGGCCGCGATAATGCATATTTCAAGACGGTAAAGTAATTTATCAAGCCTTCCCAACCAGCTAATACATAGGTAAATTTCAAATATGGGTCTATCGCGGCAAAAGCATTTTAAGTTCGGCCCTTGCGTCCACAAAAATGTGTAACATCACTTGCAAGGACGGAGACAACTATGTGTGTCGTCTAGTAACCCAATGCAATCCCACATTAACGATTGGTCATTAAATCTTACCATTATAAATTAGATTAATGTCACTATAAAAGAAAAAAATTTAACAGCTTACTTTAAAAAAAGGTACCATGATGGGTTGTTTTGAATCTTAGGGTACTTATCTGGACCTGGCTATTGTATAAAATAATCACGGAGGCTAAGAAGAGCACGTAATACTTTATGGAAATATCTATTGATAGTTTCTCCAAAGCATTGGAATAATACTTTTATGTTTCTATTTTTTGTGTTATGGCCTATGATATGTAGGAACATTGAGAGTTTTTTCTCTATGAATATGCTCCTTGTGTTTCGGAGTACGTGCTCATCCCTACATCCATTCTAGGATAACTAATACAATAGTCCTTGCCACTTTGTTGGATGTGACGCATGTGTTTTTTCCTAGTTATATCCCTAAACATGGAGGTTCAAAATACCTAACTTGTCCTTGCATCTCCTATCAAAGTTATAATTATTGTAACAATTATCATTAAGACGCCAACTAGTGATCTCAACTAGTAATACTTCATGGAAATATCTACTGATAATCTCTCCAAGCATTGGAATTCTACTCTCATGGTCCTATTTTTGATGTTATGGCCTATGATATGTAGGAACATTGTGAGTAGTTCCCCTATGGATGTGCTTCTTATGTCTTGGACTACGTGCTTATCCCTACGTTTATTCTAAGATAATTAACATTGTTATGAATTACTTGATTATAGGCTTAAATTTAGAGATTATAGCAACTGTAAATACAGCAAATTAGGCATATATTATGGCTGAAAATCAGCAAAACAGATTGTATATTTTCCTTTTTTGTTTCGATTTCATTCTATATAAATCCCCATCTAGCTTGAGGGAATAATCAAGCTAATACATTCAAACTTCTATCCTCTTCCTCCTCCTCCTCCTTCTTCTTCAACACACTCAAACTTCTATTCTCTTTTCCTTCTTCTAATTCAACATGGTATCAGAGCTTTAGTATCATCGATCCCTCTTGCAGCAGTAGTTTACGACATTATTGGTGTGCTACCTCTCAAGACCTTCTTGTCTCTCTGATTTTCTGATCTCTGCTCAACATGACTGAAATTTCAAGTTCTATTAAACCCTTTTTCTCATCCTTATCTAGTTCTCCTGCTATTACTACTATTAAACTACATGGTAGTAATAATTATATTTCTTGGGCTGCATCTGTTGAATTGTGGTTTATGGGACAAGGATACAATGATCATGATAAGCCACCGGTCCGGCTCACCTATGTGAGGCGCGCAAAAATTCGCACTCAAGTGAGAGGGAGGCAAGCCAGGTTTGAAGAGGCAGAATGGCTGACCCTCTATGTATGTTTTGCGTTCTGTTTTGTCCTTAGTCTGTTTTGTTTTGCAGCTCTATATAGCTATCCACAGAAGGGGGAGAGTAGAGATTTTGGTGGTGTTTTGTGGGAGAGAGTTACTCCTCTCGAATAAGTAACAACCTATATGTATTTTTCCTTCAATCTCTCAATAGAATATCAATCTTTCTTTTTTCCGTCAATCCTCACCCATCTTTCTTCATTCTCAGTTCCAATAGCAACAATTATCAGACATTGATAAGAGGGTCTACCATTCTGGTATCAGAACTTCCATTCGGTCCATTATGACGAAGCAGATGGAACCTCATCTCGCAGCAATGGAGGAGGAGATGTGTTCAATCCGCACAGATGGAACCTCGTCTCCCAGCAAGAGTTTGTCCATGGGTCTCTGAAGCAAAGTATGGCAGTAGTGATAGACAAACTCTTGGTGCTCGATCGGGTTGACAAAGCCCTGCAACTTTTGGAGTTACCGCCACCGACGGTGGATGCACCGACAGAGGAGCACTCGGGTGCCACCATGGGTTCCTTGGTGCTGGCGGATCGGCGAGAGGGCGGTCGACTTTGGATCCAGGGGGTCCCAATCTGGGGCAGGAAGACAGTGATGGCGCTCGGGAGGCAACGCTCAGAAGAGATGTGGGTTTTCGTCACCTGGAGATGCCGTTGTTCGACGGAGAAGGTCCGGAGCAATAGATCTGCCGCGTGGAACGCTATTTTACTGTAAATTGCCTGACCGAGGAGGAGAAGCTCCATGCGGCAGCAGTCTGTCTGAAGGGGAAAGCGTTGTCCTGGTTCCAGTGGGAGGATGGTCGTAGGGCTTTCACAGCATGGACGAAACTTAAAAGGAAGCCCCTGGATCGCTTCTAACCGTCGTAGGAAGGGACAACACTAGATCGTTTCTTGGCGATTCAGCAGACGGGGAAGGTGCGAGACTATCGCCGATTGTTCGAAGCCTTGGCGGCCACTGCAGATGACGTGCCCGTACCAGTGCTGGCGAGCACGTTTGCTAATGGGCTCCGACCCGACATCCGGGCGGAGGTCCGGATGTTTCGACCCAAGTCACTGGAGTGTCTGAAGACTCGGGCTCAGTTAGTAGAAGATCGCAACACCACTTTGCGGGGCCAACATCTAAGTGCCCTGAGGAGCGGACCGCCTGGCCTATTTTCAGCCCAACAACCGAGGGCCTCCACTCACTTTTCAAATCCTGTGAAGCCAGCACGCGCGACCCAAGTGAATAACCCTACCGCTACTACTCACTCCTCTACCCAACGACAGCCGACAGCGCCACCATGGCATCCAGGACCGAAGCCTCCATCGCGAGTACGCCGGATGTCGGACTCCGAGTTACAGCAACGTCAGGTGAAGGGGCTTTGCTACTGTTGTAATGAGAAGTATGCCCCCGGTCACCGCTGCAAGAGCAAGGAGCTCCTCGTCTTGGTGGTGGATGACGATTGCAACGAAGAGGAGGACGGCGGCTCGGGAGAAGCCGAGGAGCCGGTGGCTGAGGCCCAAATGGCCGAAGTGGTGGAATTATCTATTAATTCGGTGGTCAGCCTCTCCAATCCACACACCATGAAGGTCAAAGGGCTGATTTCTCAACAGAAGGTGGTGGTTCTCACTGATTGCGGGGTCTCTCACAATTTCATCTCCATGGAGTTGGTGAACAAGCTTGTGCTACCCCGATCAAAGACAGTAAGCTACGGCGTGTTAATGGGCACCAGACTCACAGTGAAAGGGACGAGAATCTGCCAGGGGGTGGTCCTAATGTTGTAGAATGTAGAGATAGTCGAGGACTTCCTACCACTAGACCTGGGCAGCGCTGATGTTATTCTGGGTATGAAATAGCTGGCCACACTGGGCGGAATGCAAGTGGATTGGAAGGCATTAAGGATGCGTTTCCAGATGGGTTGGGTAGGGGTCACGCTGCAAGGAGACCCGGGGTTGTGCACCTCTCGTGCATCCCTGAAAACTATGGTGGCCGCATTTAAGGAGGAAGAGGGAGGCTTCTTGGTGGAGGTTTGTACTCTGATGGCACTATCATCCTCAATAGTTGTGGAGGTTCCTCAGGCTGTACAGTGGGTTCTGGAGCAATTTCCTCACGTGTTTGATCCGAAGGACAGGCTGCCACCTGTTCGATCACGCGATCACGCGACCACACGACCACGCAATCACCTTGAAGTCGGGAACGGGGCCGATCATGTCCGCCCGTACCGCTATCCACAATTTCAGAAAACAGAGATCGAGAGGTTGGTGCGTGATATGTTGGGGGCGGGAATCATTCAACCCAGCGTGAGCCCGTACTCAAGTCCTATTCTCTTGGTTAAGAAAAAAGACAATAGCTGATGGTTCTGCGTGGATTACCGGGAGCTGAACAGGGTGACAGTGGCGGATAAATTTCCCATTCCGATCATCAACAAACTTCTTGATGAGCTTCACGGTGTGTCGGTCTTTTCTAAGCTCGACCTCAAGTCCGAATATCACTAGATTCGTGTTCGACCCGAGGATGTAGCCAAGACGGCTTTTCGCACGCACACGGGTCACTACAAATTCTTGGTGATGCCGTTCGGGCTCACCAATGCTCTGACGACTTTCCAAGCTTTGATGAACGATCTCTTTCGGGACTTTCTCCGCAAGTTCGTGCGGGTGTTCTTTAACGATATACTCGTGTACAGCCGTAATTTGGAGGATCATTGCTCTCACTTGCGACAAGTTCTACAGATTTTGACGGCGAATCGCTTGTTTACTAATCAGAAGAAGTACATCTTCGGGCAAGAGAAACTGGAGTACATTGGGCATATTGTGTCGAAGGAAGGGGTAATGACGGATGTTGCCAAAGTTGAAGCTATGGTTCAATAGCCACGAGCACGGACCCTCAAGGAGTTGCGAGGATTTCTGGGGCTTACCGGCTATTATCGGCGTTTTGTGAAAGGATACAGGAGTTTGGCCTGGCCTCTTACTAACCAGCTCAAGAAGGATAATTTCCATTGGTCGGAACAGGCTAAAACCGCGTTTCAGAAGCTTAAGGCGGCTATAACCATAGTGCCAGTGTTAGCGTTGCCTGACTTCTCTGCCCCTTTTATGATTGAAGCCGACGCGTCCGGGCATGGCATTGGGGCTGTTTTAATGCAGTAGCAGCGACCGGTTGCATATTTCAGCAGGTCAATACCGGAACGATCTCGAATCAAATCCGCCTACGAACAGGAACCGATGGTGGTTGTGTTGGCAATGCAAAAATGGGGACATTATCTGCTAGGCAAGCACTTCATTGTGCGTACAGATCAACGGAGTGAAATTTCTGTTGGAACAACGTGAGGTCAACCCGGAGTACCAATCGTGGTTGACGAAGCTGCTGGGTTTTGATTTTGAGATCCATTACAAGCCCCTGGAGAACAAGGCGACAGATGCCCTGTCCCGGGGTGGTCTCAGGAACATCCTCCATAGCATTGACAGTCCCCGGGTGGTGGAGTTTGACGACTTGGATGCTCAAGTGCGAGCTGATTGGACACTCCGAACAGTATTGGAGGCATTGGAAGCTCACTCACTATCGCAGTTGGGGTTCTCCTTGGTCCAAGGGCGATTAATGTATAAGCAACGAGTGGTGATTCCGAAGCTCTCCCCACTGGTGAGCGCTATTCTTCATGAATATCATGATGACAATCTTGGGAGGCACTTCGCTTTTCTTAAAACTTGGAAGCGCATCAAAGCTTATTTCTCTCGGAGGGCATGAAGGGGGATATTCACAAGTACGTCCGGCATTGCGAGGTGTGTCAGCGACAAAAATATTCGACCTTATCTCCTGGAGGTTTCCTTCAACCCTTGCCTATTCCAAATCATGTGTGGGAGGACATCTTTATGGATTTCATTGAAGGGTTGCCCAATCCGGAGGGGTGGACACAATCCTGGTGGTTGTCGATCTGCTCTCCAAATATGCACACTTTATTGGTCTCAAGCACCCTTTCACAGGCCCGACAGTTGCTTATGTATTTGTACGCGAAGTGGTTCGCCTCCACGGGGTTCCTCTCTCAATTGTAATAGATCGTGACAAGTTATTCATGACCAAATTTTGGTCTGAACTGTTCAAGCTGCAGAGGACTCGTCTAAAACACAGTACTGCCTATTACCCGTAGACAGACGAGCAGACGGAGATAGTGAACCGATGTTTAGAGACATATTTGCGTTGCTTAGCGGGCTCCTGTCCTCAGCAGTGGGCTCGATGGTTGTCATGGGCCGAGTTTTGGTACAATTCATCCTTCCATACCACCACGAACACCACTCCGTTTCAGGTAGTCTATGGCAGGCCACCTCCTTCCTTGCTGCATTTTGAGAAAGGATCAGCAGTGCATTCAGAGGTGGATAGGTTGCTGGCTGAAAGTGATGTGATGCTCAATGAGCTCAAGCGCCATCTCCAAAAGTCTCAAGGCCGTATGAAGGCTTATACGGATTCACACCGCAGGGATGTTCAGTTTGAGTTGGGGACTTGATATCTGTGAAGCTGCGCCCCTATCGACAGCAATCAATGGCAAAGAGACCTTTTGAAAAGCTGAGCCCACGTTATTTTGGACCGTTTCCGGTGTTGGCTCAAGTCGGAACGATGGCTTATAAGCTCGACTTACCAACCAAAGCGGTCATCCACCCTGTGCTTCATATGTCGCAACTGAAACGCGCAATCAGCAATGCCTCTGCAACACCAAATTTTCTCCCAGAACTCACAAAAGAATTAAAGTTGGCCGTTCAGCCGGAGACCCTCCGGGGGTTGCATGCCGGAAAAGGCGGACTTGGCCATCATCTCGAAGTCTTAATCCAATAGAAGGGCTTGCCGTCGTTTGAATCCATTTAGGAACCGTATGAGTTGATACAAGAACAATTTCTTGATTTCCACCTTGAGGACAAAGTGTCTCGTTGGGCAGGAAGTAATGATAAGACACCAGTCCGGTTCACCTATGTGAGGCGCGCCAAGCACCTGAATTCACACTCAAGTGAAGGGGAGACAAGCTAGGTTTGAAGAGGCAAGATGGCTGACTAAGTAAGAGTTGTTAGAAGTGCACAGGAAGGTTGGGCCTCTCTATCTGTTTTGCTTTTGGTTTTGTCCTTAGTCTGATTTATTTTGCAACTCTATATAGCTATCCATAAAGAGGGAGGAGAGGTAGGGATTTTGGTGGTGTTTTGTGGGAGAGAGTTACTCCTCTCGAATGAGTAACAACCTATCTGTATTTTCCCTTCAATTTTCTCAATAGAATATTAATCTTCCTTTTTTCATCAATCCCCACCCATCTTTCTTTATTCTTAGTTCCAATAGTAGCAACTATCAAGCATTGATAGGAGGGTCTACCAGATCAATTTGAAAAAAATGCCACTGATATAGATGACAAGCATAGGGTTGCTTGGATTAAGATTGATGCACAATTATGTAGTTTATTGTGGCATTCTCTTAAGCCACAATTACTTACTTTATTTCAGTCCTGCAAAACATGTTATAAAGTCTGGAGAAAGGCTAAGACACTATATACCAATGATATTCAGCGTATTTATAAAGTTGTATCGGATCTTGTCCATTTACAACAATACTTTCAGGATATGCCTAGTTATTTGGGTCAGGTTGAAACTTTGAAAGATGAATTTAGTTCTCTCATACCTCTTTCTGAATGTATTACTGAGCAAGAACAACAGAGAGACAAGTTCTTTATGGTGTTGGCCTTGATCGGACTTTGGGCAGATTTTGCTCTAGTAAGAGCTCAGATTCTTGCCAGCCCAGTCATTTCTTCTATGGACGAAGTATTTACTCGATTACTCTGTATCTCCTTTCACAAGACTGAAGTCGACTCATTCGTGCTAGCTGTAAAGAAATATAACCAACCAGGAGATGATCACAAATGGAAAAGGAAAGGCTCCCAATCCCACCATACTTATTGTGATAAGGGAGGTCACACACGTGATACTTGTTGGGTCCTCCACGGTCGACCTCCAAGAAATATTCAAGGTAATCAACCGAGTACCCATATGGCTCAATCTCAAGGAGATGGACTTCTTCCTCTACCTGCTAAACAAGCTCAAAGACATTGACTGGGGCTGATTATGATGACTACTTGCAGCACCAACCATCAAAACAGCAGTCATCCGCTTCTATGGTTTCTATTGCTCAACCGGGTAATTCCATTGCTTGCTTAACACGAGTTTCACCTAATGGGTCGTAGATCTTTGATTCTTGTGCTTCTGATCACATTTATGGTAACAAAAATCTTTTCTCTACTCTTGATTCTCCATCCCCTTCCTCTGCAATTACCTTAGCCTATGGTTCACAAACACTAGTTAAGGGAGTTCGAGAAAGTAAACCACTCACTTCTATTCCTTTAACCACAATTCTTTACGCCTCAGATTGTCCCTACAATTTGATTTCCATTAATAAACTCTCTAAACAACTTAATTGTCGAGTAATCTTTGATTCTAATTATGTTTTTGTACAAGACCAAAGTACGGGGAAGATGATTGAAGCAGGTCATGAGTTTCATGGATTATATTATCTCTCCTATCCTATCACTTCAACTGCCTTTACTTTTATTGCTTTTGTTAACCTTCTTCATAACCGCCTTGGTCATCCTAGTCTATCTAAACTTCAGAAAATGATTCCAGGTGTTTCCACGTTATCTTTCATCGAATGCGAGTGGTATCAGCTTGGGAAACATACCTATAGTTTTTTTCCTAAGAAATTGAATAATAGAGCCTTATCTATGTTTGACATTGTTTACTCAGATATATGGGGTCCAAGTCGGGTTAGTACCACCTTGGGTTTTCATTATTTTGTTACTTTTATTGATGACTTTTCTCGTTGCACTTGGTTATTTTTAATGAAAAATCGATCTGAGTTATTTACTGTTTTCAACAACTTTTGTGCCGAAATTAAGAATCAATTTGGTGTCTCCATTAAAGTCTTACGCAATAATAATGCACGAGAATATTTTCCCTTTCAGGATTTCATGGCTTCTCAGGGAATCATTCACCAATATTCTTGTGCATAAACCCCACAACAAAATGGTGTGGATGAATGAAAGAATCGACATCTCATTAAAACAGCCCACACCATGCTCATCCATCAAAATTTGCCACTTTGTTTTTGGGGAGATGTTGTCCTCACTGCATGCTACCTTATCAACCGCATGCCTTCTTCAGTTTTGCAACACTAAACTCTTCATTCTATTTTGTTCACAATCATACACCTGGTAAAGACAAACTCCACCCCAAATCCATTAAGTGTGTTTTCTCAGGGTATTCTCGTCACCATAAAGGTTACAAATGCTATGACCCAACAACTAACAAATATTTTATTTCGACTGATGCAAATTTCTTCGAGACATCCCCATACTTCTCACTCCAGACAACCACCCAAACGGGTGTTCTAAAGGCTCTCCCGATTCCTATTTTTCCTATTTCTCATAACACACCATCCCCTAAACCATTACAAGTCGACTCAAGACGACCCTCTACACACACTCTCGATGTTCCGTCTCGCCACCCACTCGATATTCCTTTTGTAGGTACCGAACAGATAAATACTCTACGAGACTCATCTCCTACTCCACCAGCTTCTCCAACACCGGTCATGCCTAAAACCGAAGCACCCACTCCACTTATTACTCTCAGAAAAGGTATTCGTCCTTCTCGTAATCCTCATCCCATTTACAATTTTTTGAATTATCACCGCCTATCATCTTCATACTATGCTTTTATCTCCAATATCTCCACTGTACCTATACCACACACCATTCACGAAGCACAGGCCCATCCAGGTTGGCAACATGCAATGATTGAGGAAATGATCGCTCTTCATACTATTAATACTTGGGAGTTGGTTTCATTACCATCTAGTAAAACTGTGGTTGGTTGTCGTTGGGTTTATACAGTGAAAGTTGGTCCTATTGGCGAGATTTATCGCCTGAAAGCACGTTTGGTTGCAAAAGGATACACTCAGATTTATGGCCTTGATTATGGGGACGCCTTCTCTCCAGTTGCCAAATTTGCCTCTGTTCGATTTCTTATTTTTATTGCTGCAATGCATCGTTGGAGTATTCACCAACTGGACATTAAAAATACCTTCCTACATGGAGACTCGACAGAAGAGGTTTATATGGAGCAACCACCAGGTTTTGTTGCTCAGAGAGGAGTCTGGCTTAGTTTGTTGGTTAGTTTGTCAACTGCGGAAATCTCTTTATGGTTTGAAACAGTCTCAAGGGCATGGTTTGGACGGTTTAGTGTCGTTATTCAAAACTTTGGGATGCATAGAAATGAAGCCGATCATTCAGTGTTTTATCGTCATACAACTCATGGCAAGTATATTTACCTAGTGGTGTATGTGGATGATTTGCCATAACGGGTGATGATCATGAAGGAATCACTCAACTCAAACATCATCTCTTCAATCACTTTCAAACCAAAAACTTAGAAAAGTTGAAATATTTTCTGGGTATTGAAGTAGTACAATCAAACACAGGCATTGTTATTTCCCTAAAAAAATATACCTTGGATATTTTGGAAGAGACAGGGATGTTGGATTACAAACCTGTGGAAACCCCTATGGATCTAAAATGTCAAACTTGTTCCAGGTCAGGGGGAGCCACTGAAAGACCTTACTCAGCATTGGAGATTGGTGGGAAAACTTAATTATCTCACTATTACACACCCAGACATTTCCTTTGCAATTAGTGTAGTCAGTCAATTTCTTCAAGCTCCCTGTGAAAGTCATTAGAATGCAATAATACATATCCTCATAAATATCAAGGGAGCTCCAGGACAAGGTAAGACAGAGGACATACACAAATTATCGGGTATTCAGACACTGATTGGGCAAGTTCTCCCTCAAATAGACATTCCACTTCAGGTTATTGTGTTCTTATTGGGGGAATTCTAATATCATGGAAAAGTAAAAAACAAGAGGTAGTAGCAAGATCAAGTGCAGAGATAGAATATCAAGCCATAGCCTTAGTTACTTGTGAACTTGTTTGGTTAAAACTACTTCAAGAACTAAGATATGGAAATGGCAGCCCAATGAAATTGATTTGTGATAATCAAACAGCGCTACATATTGCCTCTAATCGATTCCATGAAAGAACAAAACATATTGAGATAGATTGTCATTTTGTCAGACAGAAGATTGAATCAGGCTGCATTGTTACTAGTTTTGTCAATTCAAATGATCAATTAGCAGATATTCTTACTAAAGCTCTTAGGTTACCTTGGATTGAATATATATGTAACAAGCTAGGAGCATATGATATATACGCTCCAACTTGAGGGAGAGTGTTATGAATTACTTGATTATAGGCTTAAATTTAGAGATTATAGCAGCTGTAAATACAGCAAATTAGGCATATATTATGGCTGAAAATCAGCAAAACAGATTGTATATTTTTTTCCTTTTTTGTTTCTTTTTCATTCTATATAAATCCCCATCTAGCTTGAGGGAATAATCAAGCTAATACATTCAAACTTTTATCCTCTTCCTCCTCTTTCTTCTTCAACACACTCAAACTTCTATTCTCTTTTCCTTCTTCTAATTCAAAAAACACAATAATCTTTGCCACTTTGTTGAATGTGACACATATGTTTCTTCCTAGTTATATCCCTAAACATGGAGGTTCAAAATACCTAACTGGTCCTTCATCTGTATCTCCTACCAAAGTTACAATTATTGTAATAATTGTCTTAAGACGCGAACTAGTAATCTCAACCTTTCATTGTGGTCCAAGTTGTCCATCTACATAATAATAAACAACTGAACAATTAAAGGCATATGAAACATCTTAGGAAACAGTCAAAGTACTTCATCAAATTTAATATGCAATACATTTAGCCAGTTTAAGGACAGCTACAGCAGAAACTGAAAACCAACAGGCTCAAGCTTGCATAAAACAAACTGTGGGAGAAAGCTCAAGCTTGCATCAATTTAAAACAAGCCCTGATTTGTTGTTATTTAAAACAATTTACATTGGAAAACTTAATCAAAAAAGCAGTTAAAGAACAACTAAAATAGATTGGGAGGGCGCAGAAGGTTCTGAAGACAATCAACAAATAATAAAAAAAACAATCTTAGAGAGGGAAAAAAACAATCCTAGAAAAATTCAATCAAGAAAAAAAAAAAACATGTTCTGAAAGCACTCAACATAAACAAATAACAATCTAAAAAATAGTGTAGAACAGATATAGACATGCAGCAATTACGAAGTCTACAAATATAGGCAGAGCAAACATCTTAAAACCAGATCAAGTACAACCTCAACACTTACTATAAACAGATAAAAACAAGCAACAATACAATCTAAAATTAGATCAACCGTTACAGGTAAATCAACCATATAAAGAACAGATCAACCATTTTAGAACTACATATTAACCATTATAGTACTCAACCATTCCACCGTTCAACAATTAAAAAAGGTACACAAACATGCAACCATTTGACCAATCAAAATAAAAAAAAGGAAAACATGTAAGAGGATTCAACCATGAGATCCATCAATGTTGAGTCTCACATGGTGAGATCTAACTGTGAAGATCTCACTGCTAAGCCCTAATAGTACATGGAACTTGCGATTGAGCATTTAACAAAGAATAGAAGCTTACAATCAACCGGTTGAAGATGCTCACCTTCATCAACAACACTAATTTAGCTCCCTGTAAAGTTAAAAAAAAGGGGAAATCGAGGGGAACGGATGTAAAGAGAAGCAAATGTACCTTAAAAGGGTTTGAAGCCGCTGAAGAAGACCGCTAAGAAGGGGTGCTAGCCTAAGCAAAGAAGAATACGGTGGTCGGGGTCTGCCCTTAGAGCTTGGGAGAAGATGGGAGATCTTCGGTTGCTTCTTTGCCCTAGATCTTAGGAGATCATCGAATCTAGAGCAGATCCCACCACTTGGATACCGACAAACGACCCAGAAGAACACAGGCGAGAGAAGATGACGAGAAGATGGCGAACGAGAGCAAAAAAGGTGGCGGCTAGGAGGAAAGGTGCGTGAGATCTTGGGGGTCTCAAGAGAAAAGAGATACGAGAATGGAACTAATGTGGTAGGGGATGACTCCTCATCGCTCACGTGATATCATGTGCTGGAAGTGGAACTTCCGGCTCCAAGTTAAAAAAAAGGCCAAAGTCCCACTTCAGCTTTTTTTTTTTTTGAAAAATCAAATCTCAGAAGTCAACCGTTTCCGATATGGTTCTTTCGACTTCTAGGTCTGACTTCCAAGAACCAAACACACTGCGGTCCCTTCTTCGGTAAACCAAACACCTATTAATATTAAAGAGGCTTCGAAGAGTTGGCCCAGTTCATTGCCTTTCCTAATTGGACTAGGAAAGGAACAAGAGGGAGCCCCTCAGTCCCCTATAGAAAGTTTTAAAAAAATGTTGATTTCAGGTCATTCACTCAGCTTTTACATCTGGTTTGAGTTGCACATCTAAATGGATTGTATTCTTTGAATTATTCAAAACAGAGCTAAGAGATCAGCCATGTGACTAATAAACAACTTTTGAAGCCCGTATTAATAAAACTGAGTATACCTTCATCTCGAGTTCAATGGACTTCATGTGCTTTTCTGCATAGCTCCATTTGTGTGAGACTGCATCAATGAGCAGTTTCTGAAAGTGAAAAATGCAAAGTCAACTGGCTGAGGATATATATATATATATATATAGAATGGTGATAGGATCAGGCCGGATGCAAGTCCGGCCGCCTGATCCTATCACCATTTTAATATATTAAATATATTTAAAATATATATATTATATTTTTTATAATATTTTTATATATTTTTTGATTTATCTATAAATTTTAAACAATATATAGATATGTATATATAATTTTTAAAAAGATATGTATATATCTATATGTATTCTAGTGATAAGATAATTTAAAAATTATATATGTATATCTATATATTGTTTAAAATTTATAGATAAATCAAAATATATATAACAACATTATAAAAAATATAATATATATATTTTAAATAATTTAAATATGTTAAAATGGTGTTAGGATCAGGCGGCCGGACTTGCGGCCGGCCTGATCCTAACACCACTATATGTATGTATGTATATATATATATATATATATATATATATATATATATATATATATATATATATATATATATAGATATATAGGGAGCAGGAAATGAAAGATAACTTCTAAACCAAGTAAATATAAGATGACCTTGATTTTAATCGCTAAGTGGAAACGCTTAACATTCAGCTGGCGTGCATGGTCAATAAGCTTTTTGATGTTTGACTCCAGGTCACCCTCCTTCCACATGGATTCAAGTTTCCTCCTTCTTTGATCTGGAAGAAACAACAAAGCATCTTCAACAAAATACTTACGTATGTGTGTGCGCATGCGCGCGCGCATATTGATTAATAACGAAAAAAAAGTAGTTAGCATGCCAATACACCACATACCAACACGACTTTCTATATCACGGCGTTTTTTCTTCTCAAGTTTTACAGTGTTTACAATTTCCTCCTGAGAAAAGGATAGTTAATCGTAGAAGACCATTCATGTATCAAAACAGATGGAATCCCCATATGTCATTATACATACTCGTTCTTTATGCAACTTTGCTGCTTCATCCTCCAAATGTCTCTGTTCTGCCAAGAGTTCTTTATGCCTCTCCTCTAGGTTTTCAATCGTACTTTCTAGTTCACTTTTCCTGGACCTAAGTCTTTCTATGTCACCAACATCTGAACCTGAAACATTAGCAAACAACAATGCAGGTTCTCACATATTCATAAATGCTGGTATGCCAGAAATACTATCAAGCAATAATCTACAACATACTGCACATAAAGAGTCGTGAATGGTACACTGCTTCAACACTGGCAGAAATATGACCACCATATCTAGAAATAGACCATCTATAATGATTTTCTGGAGTCCATAGATCTAAAATTCCGAATTTTGATATCTCATCTGCCCTTTGATCTGTTTCGTGTGTTCCAACATACTAAACAAAAAGAACAGGTGGTATAAGAATTAATAGGGGAAAAATGCAAGCCCGAAACCACATTACTAAGATGAAAGACATCTTGCATTAAAGACTCAGTATCAACAGCAAGAGAAGGTATGTGATAAAAATTCCATCAGAGGGCATACTGAATGTTCTAATCCAGCTTGGCTAATCAAAACTTCCTTGACAGCATTAGGAGCATCGAACACCTGGTCAAGGCGAGTATAAACACCAAGCTTACGCACCTGCCAAATGATTATTATTTCAAAATATTGAATGTAATAGACATAAATGTTCATAGTAACTGAGATGATTAGAAATACCTCGTCAGATATTTGAAATGAAATTCTATCACTGCGGCTATCTCCAAGATAATTTAGGATTGGAACATCAAACGATCTAAGATTTCTCACCAAGAAATCTCTATCATCAGTATCCTGTGTGATGAATGACTGCAATAGAAAATATTTTTCATTATATAATAAAAATCAAAGTGTAAATAACCCGGTAATGATGTGAGTAATTAATTCAAAAAGGTCAAGACTAGCTTAAATTCACCATCACACCAAAATCAGAAGATGCAAATCAAGCTAAATGTGTCAAATATAGTTGAATAAGTCAAGAAAATATAATCATCCAAGGAAACCAAGAACACTTGGATCCTTTCTTTCCTGCTAAGTCAGCAAGACAGATAGCTTGCTCTTAAGCAAGTTTCCAATTGTATCACAAAACATTAAATTGCTGACACACTTGCAGGCTATTTTAATTAAGATATCACACACCCACACACACAAACAATTAAGTTCATTACTCTAGGATAAAGAAGATGAAGAGCATCAACCCATACAATTAGAAATAAACCAAGACCTTCACATATATATGTTGATAAGTTATGATATCCCCAAAACCAGTACTAGCATCACTCAGTATGCAGCTAGTAAAATGCAAATTGGCCGTAAAAGAGAAAAAGAGAAAAAGAGAAAAAGGGAAGAAGAAGCAAGAGAACAAGAAGGCGGTATGAAAAATATTAAACAATACACACCAGGTGTAAATGATATGACTCATTTAAGCACAATAATTTTACCTTCCAAATGTAATTTGGCACATGTTGTTCCAAATAAGCAGCATGCTTCAAGTTCTGGATATTTACCTGAGAATGAAAGCAATCAACCACATATTGCCCACATCTATCAAACAAAGAAAACTCAAGTCAAAAAAAGTTGTACCTCAATAAGGACAGGACCATATACTTCTTTCTTCAACTCATTACGATGTTCTTGCAACCAGTTATATGCTTCAAGAATTCTATCTGCACCAGTATTGCGTAGTGCTTGAAGAAGTTTAGTGTTTTTACTTTCCATGTCTTTGAGCCTGCAAATAATGAAATTTTTTAGTTAATAAGACAAAATTGGCATACGCAATTACATAGCTCAAATATAAATTACCGATCAAGACACTGGTTCAAGGCTACTTTTTTCTGACGGACAAGATTATCATTTTCTGTTCTCTGTAGTCTCAATTGATTTGAATTAAGTTCTAGTTCCCGGATTTGAGTACCTAGTCTTTCCTATCAAAAAAAGAAACTCACATGTCAAGAAGACAATAAATACTAGCAAGTATATAATATCAATTAATAAATAAGAGGCTTAAGAAATAAGTTTCAATCATGTCCCTCTACAAGAAAGAATAGAGACGGTGATTTTCAAATCGTGTATAAGCCAAAATGATTCAATACGTTTTACAGATAATAGATTTTACAGGAAAACAAGCTTTACTAAAAAAGAACTGGAATTTCAAAATCAACTATAATGAACCGGCAAAAAGTCAAATTTACAATTTTTATTTGCAACTTCACTTACAAATAAAAGTATTGAAAAAATAAATAAATAAATAAATAAAGATGTCATGGAGTGAAAGATCCAAGTCACCAAATTTTTTTCATATAAGATTGAAAAAGAAAGATTAGCTTCCCCCACAAACTTGAAAAATTAGTAAATTACTAAATTTAACACTTCACAACACATCTAGTACAACTTCAAAACATTCCACATCAAGAAGTTTATCTAGAGACAACTCCAAATACAGTGTACATAGTATAAAGCCAAGACACAAGTCTACTTCCTATAATACTATTTCCTTTACTTCCGGACAAAATTAAGCCCATTCTTCAAGTTGTTTGCCCTGATTATCTTCCCAGCAACAGACATTGAGAACAAATTATAAAAGAGAGGAAGGTGGGTATTGAGAAGAAAGAAATGCTACGTAAGAAAACAGCTCAGTCCATGTTTGCAGCTACCCACCTCATGTCCTTCACAATTACTATTCTTCACAAAAACAAAAAGACTTGGATTATATTTACTACTAGCCTTTTAACTAGACAAACGGCAACTTATAAGGAATCAGGTGATAATTAGGCTTATTTTACTAAGTAATGATACACATGCCTATCAAAGAGGAAGCATAGGCTTTTGGTGCACCTACACAAAACTAAGCAAGAAATTTTCTTAGTAATGCATCTAACTGTTATGGATCCAAACAGATTGTTCAATTGACTATATAGAGAGTACTACTATCTAAACATGACAAATGTGGATCACATACCATTCAACTAGAATGGAACTTATTGGGCAATCATAATTAAGCATCTAACATACAATATCATTTCTCGGAGGTTCAAAAATTGGAAGATTTGCAAGTTCTTCTTCAGCAGCTAAAAGATCTTCCTTAGCTTTCAAGAACCTCAACTGCCGACTTTCCTCCTGCTTCCTTAAGTCTTCCATTTCAACATATTTTGCTTGGACTTGCACTCCCTAATAAGAACAAAAACTTATTAGTTAATGAACTTTAAGATAGACAGAGATTTGGATCACATAAAACATGAGAAGACAAAATCAAACCATATGGCATTCCATTTCTAAAACTTCCATGCGCTCCTTTGCATTTTCAGATATTTGACTGCTTACTTTCCTACAACCTGAGTCTTGCTTTGTCTTCACCTTCTTGAGATCCCTACAAAATAAACCAATAATCTTCTAGGTTCACAGAAAGAAATAGCATCTTAAACAGTTATAATTAAGTATCTAGCTACATGTACAAGGTTTGTGGTAAGCTTTTAATGAATTCTTTTTTTATACCACTTAGAGGTTTGATGGGTTGCCTTCCATCCTCAAACCTCAGGTCCAAACATAGGCTTGGCAATTACTCAAGAAGTCCTTGGGAATTTTGAAACATATGAATAAGTCACCAAGTGTGCCACTCATCAGTCAGTCTCATAACTTCAAGCATGAACCTTAATAATAATAATAAGGCCTTGGGCGCAATATAACTAATTCAACAAAATTCATATATTATACAGCAGATGTTACAAATTCTCAATTACTCAAAGTGACTAGATTGAAATTAACCAAATGCCCACTTCACAAAAAATAAATAAATAAAAACAAGTGTTATATTTATGGCCCTTTCTTCCAATGACAAGGATAGGATAGAATGAGGAAGATTATCGGCAAGAATTACCAAGCCTTGCTTTTCATTAAACACATCAAGCATGTCAAAGAAAAAAAAAATCTCCAATAAATTTCAATTTAAAATAATTATAATTGAAGTAACATTTCAAGTAATTAGATGATTATCATTATTACTGTGGAATTGCATTCACTATGCTGCAGTCAGCTAAAAATCCTAAAAAAGACTTGCGAGGATTCTAAATACAGGTTAATTCCATGATGAACAAAAACAAATGAACATGCAATCCATACCAGAAGGAAATGGCTACAGATACTAGTAGTGCAGAGTGGACAAAAGGTGCTCCAAATAGAGAAGTCACAATGGTAATCATAGAAAACTATCATTATAAACTTCAACCCTATGCAACTCCATCCATGCCATTAAATTTGCTCCCCTTCTCCACCCCGCAACCAAAAGTGAAACAAGATCACCTCTCCTGTAAAAAACTTTTAGAGGTTTCCATTGGGGCATGCCATGCCATCTCAATTTTTTTCCTAAAATCGTGGTCCGTTGCAGTCATTACTTAGGTTAGTCCTAAATATTAACCTTGTACTATTTTGGTTGAGGCATCCACCATGATATTCCACAACTAGAACTTTTAAAAGTCTTCCCTTAACTAAACAACAATGCAGGATCAGTCACCATCTTATAACTTATATTGAGTAATTTTTCTGAAGCAAATATTCTCATATAAAACAACATATGTTGATTGCCATCTGAAGACAGTAGAAGCAAAACAAATTATGTATGAGATAGATAGCATGGATAAAATAAAAATGCTACTCAAAAGAGCATACTCAATAGGTTGACTAAGATCATTCAAGGTTTTAGCAGCTTCATCTAGCTTTCTCTTAGCTTCAGTCTCCTGTTTTTGTGCTTCTTTATACTCCACTTTCCTCATATCATATTTAAGCCATGGCAATTTCTTCTTCATTTTCTCAACCTACAATTGGCAAGACCACACATAAGAAAAATTAAAGTGGAACAAAATAATTGATAGTACTTCACGAACCTTTGCCAAAAGCTTCTCTCTTTGATGGACCCTCTCAACATCTCTTTCTAGCTCAGCATTAAGAGACTTTAGCTGATTCAGAGTATCACCATTTTGTTTAACACTCTGTATAACAAACACGACAAAGATTTTACAAGTTGTTGATCACAAGTTTATGGTGCAACCCCTTTAATGCTGCAAATGAATAAAAAGAAGGGCAATTGAAAAGAGTTACCAGTTCTAGTCGTTTTAGTTCAAGGCTTTTCTCAATAAGAGCTTGGTGCTGAACAGGTAGCTCAGGATTACCAACAGCTTTCTCAGTTTCTTCCAGAAGTTGTATCGGATTTAGTTTAGCAAATTCGCATACCCGATCTTGTGGTAAGAACTAAAAGAAAGTAAGCACCAGCTTTAAGAATAACCAATAAAATCTTAAACCCAGGGGAAATGAATGGAAAGAAGCCAATACAACATGCTTATTGAAACCCTTCATGAGTCTTGTACAAATTCAAAGTAACAGTAACATAGAAAAAGATATAAACAGAACAGTAGGAGCTATTTTACGAAAGGCAATTTAATTTTATATGGAGGGAGTAAAACCCTCACAGTTTCACCAAACAACATTCAGGTTATTGGATGGAGTAGAAATTAATTAAAAAAACTAAGGCAGAAAAGAAACATTCCACTCCTATCTAAGGCAGTAGATACAAGGATTATAACTGTTCATTGTCACACACTTGAGAGATATAAAGATTGCTCTCAACTTGAAGGTTGCATAAGAAAAAAGCAACTAAAAAAAGCTACGCAATGATCATTTAGCAGATGCCCAAGCGGCTTTTGCCCGGGCAATCAAACAGGCAAGCATGGGATGAAAAAAAAAATCATCCACCGCTTCCTTGATTGCTCGGGCAGGTAGTGGGGCCCACCAAACTGGGCAGATACCCAAGCAGCTTTTGCCGGGAAATCAAACAGGCAAGCATGGGATGACATCAGCATAAGGCCATTTCCAGACCAACACTTGGTTTTTTAAAAAATCATTTAGCCCATCTGCTTTTTTTAATTTTTAGTTTACTGTCCTGAATTTATTAATTAGTTTGCAAGTTTTGGCAAAGGATATATAAGATGGGAAAGTACTTTTATTTTAATACAAATGAAACATAAGTCCATTACATAAAATCTAAAATTTCAGTTTCTAACCACATAATTTACTGACATGTGGCAAATCTGTAAAATATTAGAAAAAAATATTAAAATTACTTTTTAAAATCAGAAAAATTACTTGAAAGTTATTTTAGTGACAAACGACAAATCCAAACCAACCAAAATATAAAAATAATTTTTTTATGAATAGTGGTTGTCTGGGCAAAGGGGGTTTGGTGTGAAAAAATAAATAAATAAATAAAAATTCTGCAGCAGGGCAATCCACTTTTTGGTGAATAGTGATTGCCCTGACACCTTTTGTCAAGGCAAAAGAGGGTTTGGGGTGTAAGTGCTCTTAGGTACTCTTCCTTATATCCAATTATGGCAGGTTCCCATACGAATAGCCTAAATGAATAATCATCTTAATAAAATAAGAATACATACGTATACATCAATAAAACAAATGACTGGATTTACCAGAAAACTACAGGAAATTTAAAAAAACTATTGCCTCCGCAAAAGTAATATAGGAGAGAAACAATACCACTCAAATGCATGTAAATAACAAATACATGTTTAATTGAAAAACAAATCTTTGGCAAATTCATGTTCAAATTTCTATATATAAAAAATCTAGATCAACCAAGGCTCTAAAATAATATTCTTATGCTTAAGAGTTAAAGATAGTCAATCCAAATAGTGTTATAAAATCCCAAATCTATTCTGAACTGCAGGTTAGAAAACGAATACAGAAGCAAGCCGGTTCAACAATATTACAATTAACTTATAATGAATGTAAAAATGAGTGTCATGGAAAACATATGGCTCCTAAGCATGCCATAAATCATTAAAAGTTAAAAAACCCAAATCAACCATACACAAAAACCTTTCTTTTTTCTTGAGGATAAGTTTCATGTTCTTGTGCATCTTTATGGTTTAGTCTCAATACACAAGAACTAACAGCACAAACCAACATGAAATATCAGGACACTCTTTACACTTTAATGCCCATCACGCATGCATGGGTTTGGCAAAATATTTTGTTTTATAGATTATAATAGCCAGTAAAAACATTCTAGATCCAAAATCAAGCTCCAAGACACTGAATTGCACCAATTCAGATCATTATGTTTGACATAATGCTTGAGATTCAATATTAAACACAAACATTAAAGATGTTAGCTCATGAAACTACCACAAAATCAAACACCAGGAATATAAGGATGCAAGGAACAGTTTTCAGCCAAAATCAAATATAGAGAGATTATGATTAGATACTGCCAACCATGACATATCATGCCAAAATTAAAAAAATATAATATTTAAAAAAATCCTAAATAAGTGGATTAAAATCTTACCTGGGTCAAATTATTGACCTGGATATTGAACTTCTTAATGATATCAGCGACTTCTCGTTTTGACTTCACAGCACCTGCAAAGTGTGAAGCAAATATCATTTAAAAAATATCAAAATAACTAGCTGCAAAGAATAAAAACTAATACCAAAATCTTTCAGATTAGTCATCAATTATACTACATTTTATACCACCACTCAACTGGCAAACAACACCTTGTGAACTGGCAAGTGTGCTAATCAAACAAAAACGTTTGGAGCATTAAAAAAACGATTTGGGTACTTGTTATAAACAATTTTTAAAATAAAAAAAAATGAAACAATAAAAGGTTTATTCACATATAATAGGCACAAAGAGTACATGAAGAGCCAGTTGGTGTAGTGAGGACAGTGATTTTAATTTTGTTTCAGCACAAAAATATCAGTTCATTTCAAACATTAACTTCTTTCTGTCTGACTTCAACAAATATCACAGATCAACAAATGAATTTGATTTTACCAGTTACTGTGATGAGGTACAAGATAATTCCAGCTATTCCTGCAACTAACTATGCCAAACAAGCATCTTTATGATTTCCCATAATCAAGTTTCAGGACAATATTCCATTATTCAATCTGAAAGTGATTTTGTGCAAAAGTTCAGGTCTTGCTCCAGGGGGGAGGTTCTTAGACAAAAGGTGAGTTCGTGTAATACACAATAGATGGAACTACACATCAAAATCAAAGGTCCCTCACCATTAAGCAACCACTCAGACTTGTTGTGAATGTCTATCTTTCGTGTAATCGCATACAGCTCCTCCACGCTGTAACCCCTTAACGTGATCTTTATATAGCCCGATTCTTCACCTCGCTTTACGAACGCCCCAATACTCGAAGCCCTTCCAAGAATCTGATCGGAAAGATTGAAGTTGAACGAAACGCGTGAAACACTAAACCATGTTTCAGAGGGAATCAGGATATCAGACCTGGGGCTCGCCGGCAAGACCGAGGGCGATGGCACAGACGAGGGAGCTCTTTCCAGATCCATTAGGCCCGACGACGAGATTCAGACGGGGTCCAGGCTTACATCTGAGGTGATCGTACGTCATGAAATTGTGGATCTCGATTTCCACGATGTTCCCAGGAACGTAGTCATCTTCCCCTCTGGAGCAAAAGGAAAACCCCATCAAATTGTGAAGGTTGGAACCGGGAAGAAGAAAATATACAAAGTGAAGCTTCGCGTACCTCTGGTTGAGCTTGGGGCGCTTCGCGGCGCGATGCGCCATTGATTTGGCGCAGGGGCGCCGTGGAAGGAAGCCAGCAACGGAGGGCTAGGGTTTGCGAGCGGAGGGAGCGGGAGAATGGTACTGGGAGAAGAGGCGCCAAAACCAAGATTATGTAATGCGAGCGCTCGGGCGATGTATCTTGCTTGTGAGGAATCGAGCCCACGAGTTCCGCTGAAATGACACGTGTGAACCAATCCCAAACTAACCTTAACCTTTTTAATTTTTTTTCGTGTTTATTTGGGTAAGACTAGACCTGGCCATCAGTCTCAGCACTGATGGTGGATGGGCCAATTTTTTTATGAAAATAAAAAGATAAATTTTACAAAAAAAATCTTTGTATAATAAAAAAAGTAATTTTTTTTCCAAAAAACCTTATGATTCTCAAGTTAACAAAAAAAAAAAAAGGTTACCTCTCACTAACGGTGTTAAGTTGATAAAAATATTTTCATTAAATTTTATAAAATAGATGTCAAAAATTATATAAAAATTGCCCTAAATTGGATTTCTTTCAAATCTCCATCGGCTTGAGAGATCTAAACCAAAAATATGGACAAAAATGCCCCTGCCAACTAAGCATGGGTTAACACCATTAATAGAAGTTAACGGTTTTCCTCTTTTTTGTTAACTTAAGAAACCACAAGGTTTTTTCCGGAAAAATAAAAAATCACTTTCCATATTATACAAATCTATGAAACCACATGGATTTTTTTTTAAAATTTACCAAAAAAAAAAAAGAGGTTACACAAAAGAGTAAAACGGGGCCACCAAAACTCAAGTAGAATGACGAGCAATGTGGAAATTTTTAGTAATTGGGATTTGTGGGTTTTTTTAACTAATAAACTATACTAATTATTAATAATATTATAATTAAAAATAATATGTTATTAATATAATTAACTTTTAAAATGTAATATTATGTTTGTTTATAATATTATATTATGTTAGTGTTCCAAATCTAAGTGTCCTTGGGATCGAGAAACGATCCAAATCACCTAACGAAATTCTCACTAGGTGAGGTGCTTCAAATAGATTGATTCGAAAGTCGAGCTGACGTCACCTAGTTGTCAGAGGCATCGAATCCTCAGATCACGACCACACTCCTGCAAAGGAAGTTGGGGGTTCCTCCCAAGGCCCTCCGACGATCAGGTCAACGGAGTTGATTGAAGGAGAAGAAGAAGAGAAGAAGAGATCCTTCAATAGGTCAAGAAAGAAAGGAGGAGTATCGGTGTGAGAAGGGTGAGAGAGAGTGTATCACTGATGGTACAAGCTTGTAGAAAGGAGTGAAGTCCCATGTTCATCTCTCTCATTCCCCTTTTATACATTTTGGAACCCGTTAGGCTGTTTCCAATGCCTTGAGACACAAGCAATTGCATGCTCGATTGTTACTCATGTACCTTGCTAGCACCAGCTCACCATGATACTATTGGCACCTTCTGGAAGTTCTCGCCCACAATTGGATGTTGGTTAAGTCTGCTTACTATTTAGGCTATAGGATCATACCACGTGTATGGCTAGATTTTCCCCTCATAACACTTGCCCCCTATGTTGTTAGGTCAAAAAGATTTATCTTGAATCGGCCTAGTAAGTCAAGTTATTGGCATGATCCAATATGAGGACGTTTCTTTTCTTCTCTAGGGTGACTTGTTTTCCCGAACTAGTCTGAGCTGCCTACTATTGACTGGACCATGCATCTAACACCGACTCAGACCATTAAAATAAATTTAGTTTTTGCTTAGGTGAGCTTCCTGGCTAGGGAGCTCATTCTTTGTCGAGCGCATGTCTTTGGCGGTCTTTCATTTTCAACCTACCTTCAACAAGATGGTCAAATACTGACGGGATGACATCCTTATATCATCCTTGATTCTCGAGCCTATGACTTTGTGGAAGTGTTTCAAAGGCGGAAAACATGACGAGCATTGTCCTTTATGCGTCTTTTTCTAAGCGTCAATAGGATTGTGGCCCACGTGTCAGCTATCAAGGAAATGATTTCCTATCGGTCATCCAGAGCAGTTGGATTGTAACCACTGTGACCTAGAGAAAGGACATGGACTGTTACTCTCTGTTTCAAGTAGCTTTTTGAATTTCCTCGTATTCATGCTCGCCTTCTGCATCATCGAAAACTCTCTAGAGCTCCTATTCTTCCTCGCTTAGGCCTTTCTCTTCGACTCAACAACTCAGGTAATGGAAGTCCAATCCTTAGCTTCTAGGAGGGATACTGGTCGCGTAGTCTTTCTATTGTGATATTAGGATTATTGACTTTCCCGGAATCTTAAAAACTTTCGGTATTCTCCCCCGTTACGTCCTAGGTTCCCCTCTTCTTCCAAGCAAGCCAATAGGTCTAGTGAAGGGGAGATCGCTCTGTATTTACATTCTTTTAGAGTGGGCTTTTGATTCCTTATTCACCTTTTCTTCAAAGAAGCCCTAAAGTTTATTAATGTTTGTCCTACTCAGCTCTATCCAAACTGTTGGAGGATCCTCTTTGATTTTATGATTGTTTTCCATCGGCTCAAGCGCGCCCCTACTCTTCGTTGGTTTTGGCTCTTTTTTCCCTGAAGAAGAGTCCTTGTTTTGTTAACCAGGTCTACTTCATGGCTCGGCACTGATACAACCTTCTTGACCCAAGATTTATCTATTTTTTTTAGTCAGGATTTTCGAACAAGGATGACGAAAGAACTTGACCTATCAATTTGAATCTTTTTACTCCAGCTACAAAGCCTTCTCAATCTTACTCTGCTCCTTTCTCAACCCAAGCTTCGAGTTACCATCCCCAAGACAATCTCATAACTAAGCTAAAGACCGACCATCCAGTCTCAAACCAACAATATGACATTGATTCTTGACCCAATGATTCAAAAAAAAAAATCGGAAACCAAGTTTACAAAGAGAAGAGCGCCACAAGATTACAAACCTTGATAAGCACAAGTAGAGTTCAAACAAGAACTTAGGGAGTTCGGCCCCACCTTATGCAATCTCCTAAAAGGAATCATCCTCTGTTCGACAACCAAGAGATTATATATATCCCACACAAAATCATCCCTAAGCTTTAATGAAATCCTAACCCAAGCTCAAAGTGATATTTGGCCCAAAAGAATACAAGACTAAGGCCAGAGATTAAGGATTTTGCACCTTTAATTCCAGCAATGACATTAAGGGCGTGTTTGGTTGCTGGAAGTTTACCGAAGTGATGAAAGTCTAGAAGTGCCACTTCCATGGAACCAGAGTTCTATATGGAACTCAGAGTTTAGGGTGTTTGGTTGGTAGAAGTGGTGAGCCACTTTTGCACACTTCCACTGTTTGGTTCACAGAAATAACTTCACTGAAGTGCGAGTTCTGCACTTTTGGGTGTTTGGTTGGCACAGAAGTGGGTTTATGGTCACCACTTCCAAGGGGATGATGAGGTTACCCACGTTATATGTATTTTTATGATTAATTTAATTATTCTAACTTGTAGATGGTATTACTTTTAAGTAGACTTGAAATATTTTTATAATTACCTAGGTAAGTTATATAATTGTAGTATTTTTCTAAAATGATTTATTTTAATAAATAATTTATTTTGAATTAAATCAATTTATTTTAAAGTTCATAGTAAAGCTGTATATCCTAGAAGTAGAAGATGGACTAAAATTCAAATGTCTACTTTTGTTTTTCTATGTTTTCTTTCCTGCTTATATATATCAAAGATTTGTTTTGTTTTGCCTTGTTTGTCTCACCATCATTTCATTCAACACTTGCTTTTCACACTAATCTAAGATGCTGACCAAAGTAAGAAAAAGAAAATCAGATAATCTGTCATCCAAGTGAAATCTGATTTTTTTTCATCTAAGTGAATAATTATTTTTGTATATAGAATATCAGATAATCTGTCACACTAATCCACATACACAACAACTCCAGTAATAGACACACGAAAATTATATATACACATATATTTCCCTGTGAAATTCTGCAACTTCAAGTGAATACTTATAAAACATTTTGCAACTTCAAGTGAATAACATTACTACAAATAAATACATTCTTTCATTTCAACTTCAACTATGAAGAACAACACCACAGATTCTGCAATTTCAACTTCAACTTCAAGTGATTCTGCAACTTCAAGTGATATTCTTGATTTTTTGGTAAAGAAAGGAGCTATTCAAGCATGTCATTTGGAGTAGTGTAATTGGGACTTCTGTTCTCTCTTCTTGCTTCCTTAGCTATTCTATTTGGAACAGAATTATATTCTCTAGGAATTTTCTCAAGGTTCCATCTGATCATCCTGTTAAGCAGCAGTTTACATTTGGCAATCTCCCTGTCAATAGGCTTCTCCTGGGCCTTCCTTCTTTGATTTGAGCTTTAGATAATCACCAGAATGCTATCAGCGTAGATTTGTGCTTCCCCAATTCCCATTTGATGTAGTATCTTTCAAGCCCTTCTTCAATGCTTTGGCCTCTCCATCATAAGGAGATACAACATTGCATATATTGGCTCCTACCAAGCAAAGGATATTATTATTAGTAATAATAACAAAACTAATACCCGCTTTTAGCTCTCCAGTTTTCCATGAGGCATCAACAAAAGGATTGTATTTGAAATGTACTAAATTCCACAATTTTCATTGATCTCCTCTAATTGAGTTATGTGTATAATAATTCCCCTTCTTTAAGTTTAAATCCCTTACACATTCAGCTACTTGAGTTGGATTGAAATTTTCTTGCAACTTTAAGTAAATATATATACACTTGAAGTTTTGCAATTTCAAGTACATAACAGTACCACAGATTCCCAAAGAAGAAATAAGTGCTCCTACAGACCAAGTATATTTGAACAAATGAACAATGAAATCATTACATCCTAATACTACAAGAATTTGAGAAGAGATGAGTCTCCCTTGCAACTTTGAATAAATGAGTAGTAATTTAATTCAACATAAACTTATAAAAAGACTGCATCTTTGAAAAATAACGGTTAATCAACAAGTAACCATCTCAATTCAGTTAATCAAAATATAAAGGGTAGAAAGCTAAAGCATGACTTGCAAAGACAAAGATCTCGTAATCAACAACCTCCAAAATACTTCTATCAACATGAATGACAAAGACAAAGATCTCAAAATCATTATGTACTTAAGAGAGTTAAATCTGAACCTTCATTTTATCAACAAGATCCGTTTCTAAAGAGAGTTAAATCTAAAATCTAGTTAAAAGAGAGCATTACATACTTCTATCAACACGATGTAATGAGAATTTACTTATCTCTATCTATTAGAACATAGTAAAAGTTACCAGAATTTATCAAATTAATCATTAGGTATTTTTCTTTAAGAAGAAGAGTACATTAAACAGAGCACATCAAAATGAATCATCCCAAACATAGACATAATGAGTAGTAATTTAATTCGACATAAACTTATGAGAAGACTGCATCTTTGATTCAGAAGAAGAAGGATGGCTGCTTGCGGATGTGCATTGACTATCGGGCTCTAAATAAGATCACGGTAAAGAACAAGTATCCTATCCCGCTCATTGCTGACTTGTTTGATCAGTTGCGGAACGCTAGATATTTCTCAAAGCTGGATTTGCGGTCGAGGTACTACCAAGTCTGTATAGTTGAAGGAGATGATCCTAAGACCACATACGTAACAAGGTACGGTGCCTATGAATTCCTAGTTATGCCATTTGGTCTTACCAATGCAACAGTTACATTCTGCACTCTTATGAATAAGCTTTTCCATCCCTACCTCGATCAGTTCATGGTAGTATATCTTAATGATATTGTGGTATATAGCCAGACTTTGGAAGAACACCTTGAGCACTTGAGGAAGGTGTTTGAGGTCCTAAGGCAAAATGAGCTATATGTTAAGAAGGAGAAATGCTCATTTACCCAAGAAGAGGTGATGTTCTTGGGGCATAAGATAAAGGACGAAAAGCTTATGATGGACAGAGCCAAGGTGAAAGCTATCCAAGAATGGGAGCCTCCTACTAAGGTCTTAGAGTTAAGGTCTTTCCTTGGGCTGGTGAACTACTATAAAGGATTCATCAAGTAATATTTTGCAAGAGTAGCCCCACTGACTGATCTACTCCAGAAGAACAAGTCTTGGGAATGGACCAATGAATTCCAAACTTCGTTTAAAGACTTGAAGAAGGTTGTTAATGAAGAACCGGTGCTTTGCCTACCATACCCCTCAAAAATGTTTGAGTTACATACAAATGCTTTAGACTTTGCCATTGGTGGAGTATTGATGCAAGAGGGGTGACCAATAGCATTTGAGAACCGCAAGCTTAATGACACAGAACGTCGCTATACTGTGCAGAGAAAGAAATGATGGATGATATGGCTTAAGGGTGTGGTGACACTATGCTTGTGTTTGATAGGGGAATATCCCACTTAGGATTAGGAATAACTTTTGAAAAGTTTTGAATTTTTTGGGGAGAAATTTTAAAATAAAGATATTAATGATAAGATAGTTATGTGGCTTCCATGCATTGGTGGATGGGTTATTATTATATTTTTAAACTTAAATTAAAGTTTTTGGCGGGAAAAATTTTCATTGGGGGATGTGTTGGGGATATCCCACTTGGGGATATCCCCCTATCAAACATGAGCTATTTATTGGGTTCTCAATTCGTGATCATGACTCAATCGTGATCATGGCAGATAATGTAGCAACTAGCTATTTTCAAACTCATAAGACGTTGAGCCATAAACAAGCTTGGTGGCAGGATTTATTGGAGAGGCTTGAGTACAAGCCCGAGATGACTTGGTAGATTTCTTGGTGGGTTCTCAATTCGTGATCATGACAGATAAGTTGTTTGTTAAACCATATTTTGGATGAATGGAAAGAGATAGGACATAGAAGATGACTTGAATGAGATTAATAACATTAGAACTATTTGTAATGATAGGGTCTTCATCAAATGAAGATTGAGAATTGGATTCTAGACTTATATGAAATTATTATACATATGATTCTAAAAAATTCTATGTCGCTAACTTTTGGTGATTCAATTACTTGTATACATTGAAATTTGAATATTAACTCACACTATTTCATGTTAGACTATTTTCTATATATATATATGCATACCAGTTTTGGGTCGAAGCTGTCTCCGGTTTAGGCCAATAGATAATATCTTCTCCGGTTGAAGATGGTGTCAAAGGTTTCCTCTAGAAGATTCCACCTGAAAAGGGACAAGAACATAGGCCGGTGAAAGGGGGGAAGGCCTAGATGATCAAGCCCGCTCCAATGGTCAAGTTAGCCGGGAGTTCACCGGGGCAGGAGGTGTAGAAGGAGGAGAATTTAGTCTCAGTCGGTTTGTTGTTCAGAATTTGCTTACCATTCTCTGTCCGAAGTTTCTCCCTTTATGCTATTGGAGCTTCTTGGACAAGCAAGGTACAACAACTATTCGAGGTAATGATGGGGATGATCTTGAGGTGCCACGTGTCACTCTCTTCGGGGCTAGGCTAGGGTTTTTACCTTTCATCATTTTCGTGTGCCTACTTCGAGACCCCTGAGAGCTTTTTTTTGCTTCTCCTTCCTTTGTAGTCCTTCGTCTTCCTTTCTTCAGGTAATGGCTCTCTCTTCTTTAAAAATTAGGGTGAAAAGGGTCGACGGATAATGCCGGGATAGGTACCATCTGTAGCTATTTCTCCCCCAATGAGGTAAATCGAGTCTTCATTTGTTAATGTATTAGATCCCCTCCTTTTACTTGTAGAGCCCTTGCTCCTTCCGAGAGAGCGAATAATCCTCCTACGGGCGAGATTGCAGTTTACTTGGGCGCTTTAGTTGCCAGTCTCTAGCTTTCCTTTCCCCCTATCTTCTAGGAAATTTTAGAATACCATCAGCTATGTCCAACCCAGTCAATTTCCAACTCATGGCGAGTATTGTGCGACTTTGTTATGATTTTTCAATACTTCAGATATAGGCCAACCCTTAGATGGTTTTGTTTCCTCTTCTCGGTAAGGTCCCAACCTTCTTCCGACTAGTATTACTTCGCCGCCCGAGGAGGTAAATCTATAACAACCCAGGTTTCTATAGCACATATAATTGACTTTTTATTTAAGAGTGTTCATTACAATACACTAGCCAAAGGACCGATAGATTAGATGTTCAGAGATTAGGTACATCCAAATATATCAATCCCACCTAGTCCGTATACACCCAATCTCAACAACACTATCCGTGCTCATATCCCAAGATCACTATTTCATTCACATAACCAGCCTCCCCGGCTATACACTTTAACAAGATGGTCCCACGGACCTAAGCCCAGACATAGGCATATTTCAACCGGTGCACACGTGACATAGACACAGATTAATATACGAAACATGCGAAGTTGGCTCTAATAGGAGCAAATACACATACATATTAAAAATACCACTTTTTTAAAATCCACTGATAAAAGTATCGATAGAACACCCGACAAATAAGTCAAAATACTGGAGTTCATTTGCAGTCATTTCACCTGATAAACTCTCTAGTACTCAACCCTGGTTAGACCTTCAGCAAAGAAAATTGTGAAACCCGATTTCTGTAGGTGCTACGATAATTGAATAAAGTTTCCTCTAAATTAATCAATACGAATTTTTAAAGGAGATTATAAGAAATAAAAATCATATTTACCAAAACTCACTTTCTCTCTCTCTCTTTCCCTTTGGCCATCCCTCTTTTTCTCTTCCTGACCTTCTCTCCTTCTTTCCTTCCCTCTCTCCTTCCCTTACTCTCCTTTCCTCTACCTAACTTCTCTTTCTCTCTTCTCTTTCTTTCCTCCCTCTCTTTCTCACGCTGGTGAAGCTCAAGTGTTTAAATAGAAAAAAAATAATATTTTATTTGAAGTTTCTTGGAAACAACCAAGGCGGTAGATATATTAATTACTTAATTAAATAATTATTTTTTCATTAAAAAAATCAAAATACTGGAGCTTCCTTGAAACATCATATATATATATATATATATATTTTTTCTTTTGTAAGTTTTTTTAATTAACCCCTAAACTTTTCATATTTTGCTATATATTTTACACTCTAATTTTATATTATTTTAAAAACTCAGGGTATCACAAAATCCTTGCAAGGTCCCAGTTGGTCCTCCATCCATGACTGGAAGTACATGTTTTTCTTTGTCTCCTGGTGAGTTTCGACCTATTGTGGACCTCCTAGACTGAAAACCTGACCCGAAACTAAGCAGTCGGCTGAGTAGAAAGAACAATGGAAGACTTTATGAGGTTTTCCTAAGATTCCCCTTGACAGAATCCTTACCCTGGAGAGCCTTCAACATCATGACCTCTTCTTAGCGATGGGTAGGCTCGAGTCTTGTTATTCAAAATCGGGTCTGACAATGCACTGACGTGACTTTGCGCCTGCAGGTCTTGGGATGATGGATTTAGGAATGCCCCCCCCCCCCTCAAAGTTCGTGCTGGCCGAATAAAAAATAGGAAGAAGACCGAGGGTTGATAAAAGAAGTAGGTTGGGAAATCAAGCTGCCAGAGAAAATGAACTCTGGACATTTATCCATCGTCTCTAAGGGTAGACCCTTCTTCTGAGATCGAGGAACCGGCTCCCGGCTCAGCATCCCATCCCCAACACACTCCGGCTATAGAAGCTACGGGTGAATGGAATGATGGCGCGGTATCGATAAGCTCCCCATATTTGACTCTGTCGATTCCTGAGGTTTATCATCCCAAGCCGGCCTTAGGAGCAAGCTTTAACCTAACGCTAGCGGAAGTGAAGCCTCTGATGAGCGTAGCCAAGGTCACTGGTTCTCGGGATGGAGCGGATGGGGGCGGGGGGTTCCAGAGGTGCTGAACAAGCATCCTCCATTAAAGTGGGAGCCACTGCTCCCCAGGAGCCCCGGAAGTTATTTATGAGATCTCCATCGATCTCGATTTCACCTCCCCGGCCTTTGAGGGGATTCATTCTCCGCACTTTGAGGCCATGATGGAGAGACTCGAATCGGACAAGCTGGTGGATCACCTTTCTTCACTGTCCTTATCGGTAAGCTTCCCTGCCTTGTCTCTTAATGTTTGACTTACGAATCTCGTTATTTCCTACATTATTCTACTGTAGGTCGGTTGCTTCATGGACTACACCACAAGGCACCTTCGCAAGGGGGTGGTACGATGGACTGAGTCAACAGGCTGCGGGAGAGTTTGAAGTTGAGATTGCCGACCTAAAGAAGTCAGAGCATAATCTTCAAGTGGCCTTGACCTCTTCTGAGCTGGAAAAGGAGCGCAATCTACGCGAATGGGAGAGGACTTTTGCTGAGTTAGCCGCCTTGCACAAGAAATTAGATGAGGTGCGTGCACAAGCATAACTTTCCCTAGTCGAGAAGGCCATGGTGGAGAAAGACCTTGCCAGATGCCGCGATCGATGGAAGCCTTGTAGAGGGCATATGATGATGAGAGGAGTCGGAAAGAGATGACCATTAAAGAGAAGGTGGGTGTCAGTATTGAGTAGTATAAGAAGGACTACCGAGGCTTTATCGAATGGGCCCCGAACCATGATGACGCGATAAAGCACTATATCGGGTCTTGGTCGTTCCAGGCCTCCCACTAGGAAGAAAAAGCAAAAGCGGCGAAGCAAGTAATGGCTGAATTCAAGGTTGGCGATGAATACAAGAGGGGCCTCCGAAAAGCTGTTATAGATGGGTTCTCTGTCTTTCAGACATTGGCCCGAGTTTGATCGGATCAACATAGTTTCAGTTGTATGTTCTACATGTTATGATACTTTGAAATATCTAGTGGATAATTATATATTGTCACTATATGATTGTAAATTTGGTATATAAAAAAAAATCAAAGTAATGCTATATACTCAGTTGTACGAGGCGATATTATTTACTTAAACAAAACATTTGTGAGTGCATGCAAGATGTTTGATAGGTACTTTGTGTGTTTTGAGGTCAGAACAAAATGAATATAAGGTAATGCATTTCTATGTTGCAATGAGATACTGAAGGTTTCAGATATTATTAAGAGTTATTGCTATTCCTTGATTCATGATGGATAGAGAGAACTTTAAACAAATGCCATAATACCAAGTTGTTCAGTTCTCATTGATCCTGAATCAAAGTTAGGATTTGATGTTGCTTCGTCTGTTACTACAAAGGTTCTTATGAGGAAGAATCAGAAAGGAGAAAATATGACTAAAGCCCACACATATCGGATCCCGATTCAAGAGTTCCTTAATTTGACCTGTTAATCTAAAGGAAAATGTGTCAACATCAGGCAAGTTTAAAACTAGTGACATGTTGGAAGTCAAAGGATCCATTTGAAAGGAAAAAGTTGGTTATAAAAAAATAAATAAAAAAAGAGAAGTCATGTAGAATAAAGGGAGTTGGGCCCATTTGAAAGGAAAGTTGGTGATAAAATAATAATAAAAAAGGAAGTCATGCAAAATAAAGAGAGTTGGGCCCCACTTTATAAAAAAGTGGCTGATTTAATTATATTAAGTTATTAAAAATTATTATTAATGAAAAAGGCACTTTATAGCTAAAATGTAATCAAAAAGAGAAATTTGAACTCATATACATGTGCACGCATCTCGAGGCGGCGACGAGGGACTCATATCTAGGTGGCCCAAAATACAAATCTCAAAGTGGCACGCATCTCGAGGCGGTGGTGGACCACTCACCTCGAGCCAGCTGATAAAATCCAAATCTCAAAATGGCACGCATCTCGCAATGATGGAACACGCATCTTGAGGCGGATGACAAAACACAAATTTCAAAGTGATATACATCTCAATGCGTTGATGGAACGCGCATCTTAATGCAGTCGATGAAATACAAATCCTGAAACAACACATATATCTCAAGGTGATGAAACACTCATCTCGGGACGGTCGATAAAACATAAACCCTAAGATGGTGCAAATCTCAAGGCGGCGACAAAGTAGGCATCTTGAGGTGACCAAAGCAGCATAAATTCCAAAGTGGCGAAGCATACATCCCAAGGCGGAAGGCGGCATCATTTATATATATAAATAAATAAATTATATATATATGTAATAAATTATTATGTTATACAATAAATGAATTATTAAATCTTTTTTATTCATTGCCTCTACTTGTACTTATTCCATTAATCGAAGGTTCCCAAGACTTTGTCTGGGGTAATTAATAATAGAGGTTTGTCTCTATTAGGAATGGAAGTACCCACAATAACTAAAATAAATAATAAAATAATCATTTGTGATTCGATATATCACCTAGTGTCTCTTCATAGACACGATGCTAGGTGGGTATTTTCGATCCCACAAATTCTAGCACGCCTGGTGGGGATTCCACCTCCTATCTTTGAGGCAAAAGTACAAGTAGAGGCATTGTTTCTATTCCCTATGCAAGAAAACTAATATTGTTGATTTTCTTATTACAGACAAGATGGCATTCAAGAATTCAACCGCACTAGAAGCCTGAAGCTCACCATTTTCCTCAGGGAAGGAGCTGAAGTTCAACTACCCAACTGTACTTTCAAGACTAGAGCTGCTGGAACTGAACTAAGATTTGGCACAATCTCAGAGTAAGTACAATTTGTGCGACAACCCGTTCCCTAAGAGGAGAACCTGGCAGTCCCACACCTTCCATCCATGAGACATCGCCCAAACGTCATTGTCCTGATGACCATTGAAGACACTACTACTAAGGAACTACCGAGGGTATCTGCTTTCAAAAGACTATCCCAACCTAAAAGGATAGTCTCTCTAAATGATGAAGACGATGAACCCACTTTCACTGTTACCGCAAAGGGGTGAGAAAGTGCGATATTTCAATCTAATGAGGATACGCCTAAGAAGAAGAGTTTGTTCTCAAGGCTTGCACCCAAGAAGATGAAGGTTCCAAAGAAGAAGCTGGATTTTGTGTCATTCCAAGGACACAAAAGTAACCAAATAGGTTCCTTCAATAACTCATTTGAACTACTCAAGTATGTGAAGAAAAATTCAACCACTGCAAAGCTGCACCCTCAACCAAGTGAAAACAAAGGTGGTAAACCTCTGAAGTCCCATGACAAGAACTCCTTCAATAAAAACCTCTATAAGACCTACACAACATCAAAGAAGCTAGAATCATAGGAGATAATACCGAAAGAGTTCTATCAAAAGAAGAAGCAATTAGTATCAAAGGCAGCAAGACGGTTTTTGATCGAATAGCTTCTCAAGCTATGACCTCCCGCTCGAAGTTTCAGTTGAGCAAGGAAATAAAAGATGATGAAATGTCTGATGTGGATGTAGAGTATACACTGTTAGAATGGTTACTGAAGCTCGAGGAGATCTAATATCTAAACAAGACCAACCAGGGCTGTTCACAAGGGCTTGTAGAAGAGTAGTGGACTCTCAAAGTGGGATTGGAGAAGAAGGTTCAAGCTACATGCTATATGAAGGGCATGGGATAGCGATTAACCTTCCACCACTTCACATACCTAAGTACAAGGAAGTAAATCCTCCAAATGAAGGTAATGAGAATGAACCTGATTACGGTCTAAATGAAGTTGATATTATGAGGAGAGTCCATCAAATGGAAAATTGAGATGCTGAATATAGAAGACTCAATGAAAACATAACGGTAATGATGCAGTCAATGATAAAGATGCAAAAACAAATGGCTACCTTAATGGAAAACTGACCTGAACGAGTACAACGATCGAGGAGTCCAACCCCTCAGCCAAGGGAAACCCTTAGGCCAGTAGAGCCAGGGGGAACCTCATCCACTCCTGTTCAGAAACAGTCAGCTGTAATAACTCGGGAACAGATACAATGGATGGTTGTTGTTGAATTAAAACAAGCAAAAGGAAGCGAGATAAGGGTCGATGGAGATAAACCTTATCCCATCTATCATGATTTCGTACCCTATCCTAAGGGATATAATGTACCTAAGTTCAAGCAATTTAATGGGATTAGCAATCCTAATCAACACTTGGCTTATTTTTTGACAGCCTGTGGAGATACAAGTGCAAAAGCTTTGCTTCTCCTTAGACAATTTTCTGCAAGTCTCACAGGAGTGGCATTTGAGTGTTATGCGAGCTTGTAACCCAAATCAATTCAAATCTGGTAGTAGTTGAAAGATGTCTTTCGGGTATGGTTCGGGGGCGTAGGTGACAAAATCTCGATCACTTATCTCGAGGCTACTCTCCAAAATAAAGATGAAAAAGTGGTGGATTACATAATAAGATGGAGAAACCTAAGTATCAAATGTGAACAACCACTTGATCAGCCACAAGTAGTGGGTCTATTGCTCCAAAACATCGATAGTTGGATGACACAATTTCTAAGTATATCCGGCATCACCATATTCCAAGAATTGATTTCTCAAGCTAAGAAATTGGAAAGGACTAACCCAAAGGTGTTGTCAAGTTTTCAAACCTCAAGAAATGATATAGAAAAGCTCAAAAAGACAGAATGCGTCAAGTACACTACTACAGCCTTCAACATTGATAAAGGAAAAGGCGTTGTGGAGTCTCATAAGCCAGAACAGGTCAAGCCACCCAGCTTAGGTGTTACTGGTAATGAGTCAAGACACCTTCCTTCTTTGAAAGAAAGAATGAACCAAAAATAATCTTTTTGAAGAGACAAAGTACTTAAAATCTTTAAAGATGCTGTAAAAGAAGGTTTACAACTCCCTGAATGCAAGAGACCAGAAGAGCAAAATAAGAAGAATCATCCCAGTTACTGTCCATATCATAGGGTGTTAGGGAATACAATTGAAGACTGCTATGTTTTCAAAGATTGGGTTGAGCGACAATATTAAGAGGGCAACATTACACTCTCAAAAAATATTTTGTCAGAGCAACCAGCTGAGCACATCCGTTATGTGACTACCTTGGACCATGAAGGATCATCCCAAGGGGAAACCATAGTAGTGGACAATAAAGTAACACTTCCATCAACAAATAATGATAAACCTCCTGCTGTTCTAGAAGAATTATGGGAAATATTCATATCCAAGACGTCAAAGAAGATGTTGAAGAAGCTGGCTGAGCTCCCAGGGATCACGTAGAGATATTCCCAAGAACCCCCTAAAGGGCTCCCAATAAAACAAACTAAGAAGAAGAACAAAAAGAAGAATCAGAAGCGCGAACAATCGAAGCGTAGGAAATCCATCATCGAAGAGTATATCGAATCTCTTGATGAATATCAGTAGAAGGAAAGAGTCTTGATCACTCTTAAAGACTATTTTACCGAGGAGACTGAAGAATTACTTGGGGAATTAGCTGAAGAGGACAATGAAAGTCTTCAGGTGGAAATTTACAGGGTTATTTCTGGAGGGGAATACCCTTTGTATGACCTATATGATGATAGTAATAGCTTCTTTGTGCCAGAAGAGTCGTACGATCATTACAGTCGGCCTTATATCAGCAAGAAGCAGACGAAGAAGATAACATTCAGAGAAAGGGTGAAGAAGGCGAACGCCAAGCTTTTGGAGCCATACCAGCCAGAAAAGCCAAAGAAATTTTATTACACCCCAAAGACCCAAAAATATAAGGTCTTGAGGAAGGCTATGCTTGCTGAGGAAGTCTCAGCTTTCATTCAAAGGGTGACAGAGGAGTCAGCTAACAAACTACTGCAACTACATATTGAAAATGCTGAGTGGGACTACTATGGGACATACCCTCCAGAATCATCAAGTGAAAATTTTGATTCAAAAGTCGTGGAGTCTTTGCCCCTGCAAAGGCAACACATGCTAAGGGAAAATCCATCCAGCAAGATATTAAATTAAGAAGGATAAGAGGAAGGAACTTTTTGATCAAGTCATGGAAGTGGGACTGGAATTACCTAAACCTAAAAGGCCATGCCTGATGCATCTCGACAGTCACACAAATTACTGTCCATATCACCGACTTGTGGGGCACACCATAGAGGAGTGTCAAAGTTTTTAAAAATGGTTACAAAAACAAGTTTCCATGGGAAATTTGATGCCGACAGATGACTACTTTGAAGAGAAAGGTATTTGTCATGCCTTAACCTGCCAGGAAGATTCTAATGATGAGTTAAACTTCCCAGATGAAGAAGATGATGAAGAAAATAAGGTACCATACCATGTACATCAAATACAACTTAGAGCTGGGAAGATACTTCTACCAAGATAAGCTTCCAGCTCCAACGACAAAAACAAAGGGAAGATGAAAGAAGAAAATATCTCACCAAAGAAACCATCAAAGAAGCCAAATTATAATATTTTGGCAAACTTGAAAAAGTCCCGACGCTTCTTAACATGTATGATGTGTTGATGATGTCAATTGAAGTCAAGGAATCCCTAATACATGCCTTACAAAACCATGAGAAATATCAAGCCTATTTGCTGAAGTCAACATAAAAGAAGCTCTATATGTATTTTATACACCTTCAGTATCCTTTACAGATGATGATTTGCTAATTGGAACTACAAAACACAACAAACCGTTATATGTGATGGGTTCTTGTGATAGGATAAAAATCAACCAGATTTTGATTGATCCAGGGTCCTCAATGAACTTAATGACCCTCAACACTCTCCGGGCACTAGCTCTCGAAATATGCCACTTATCTCTAGAAAAGATTGTCATTCAAGGCTTTAATTAACATAGACAAAAAGCATTAGGGTCCATCACTATCCCGATAAAATTTGGAAAGATGACATCGGATTTAAAGTTCGATGTGATCGATGTCGATGCCTCATATAAGGCCTTGTTGGGAAAGCCATGGATCCATGAAAATCAAATGGTCCCTTCAACGCTTCATCAGTGTGTGAAGTATATGGAGGATGGAGAAGAATTCAAGATCGATGGAGAGATTTAACTCTTCGGCATTCATTAAATCCACTATGAGGATGCAAGATATTACCTTAGGCCATCCAAAGAGGGTAAGTTGCCAAGTCCAAAGGAAGTGTCTCTGGTGAAGACACCCAAGTTTGCCCCTATGTCCAAAGAGAAAAACTCAATATTGTCTCACTTTGGTAGTGATACTAAGTCTTCGGAAGATGAAAGTGATGAAAATACACACCAACGTAAAGGCCAAGCTAAAGAGTCCACCCAAGAAAGCACAGTTCATATCACAAGGATCCCTGATGGACTCTACAAATCCTTGGATAATTTGCATATTAATATTGTTGAGCATCTGAATACAATCTATGTCCCAGCTCGACATGAAAAGGAAAGAGGCATCTGTTTCTATGCAACCAAAAGCAACAAGATTTCAAATAATGACATTATAAATATTGAAGATGAAGAGGATAATGAAATTCAACCTATAGCCTTCCCCAGATATTACCCCGACAAGCGCAAGTCAATAGTTGAGGGGTATGGGGACAAAATGAAATGATCGAAGAAATAATATCAGAGCTTTCATCGACTATGGAATCCTTCACATATGGATAAGAGAGGAATAGGTTATTCTGAACCTTCAGAGCACTCATGTTACATGACGACGCCCAAGGAAGAAGAAGAAGAAGAAGAAGAAGAAGAAGAAGATATTAAAATGAAGAATGCACCACCTGAACTAGAAGACGGGGGGCAGGCAACAATCGACGAGTTAATTGAAATCAACCTAGGAAGTGACGAAGACCCAAGGCCCACCTTCCTAAGTACACAATTATCTGAAGAAGAAAAGGCATCTTTCAAAGCCCTTTTGAAAGAACACATCTTCTGTTTTGCTTGGAATTACAATAAAATGCCCGGGTTGGATAATGAGGTAGCTATTCACATATTAGCTATTAACCCCAATGTTACTCTAGTTAAACAGGCGCCAAGAAAGATAAAATTTGATCAAGAAGAAATAGTGATTGAAGAAACAAAGAAGCTGATTGAAGCAAATTTCATCAGGGAGGAGAAATACCCTAATTGGGTAGCCACCATAGTACCTGTGAAGAAAAAGAACGGGCAGATACTGAAATGCGTAGATTTCAGAGACTTGAACAAAGCATGTCCCAAAGATGACTTCCCCTTACCCGTTATGGAGCTCATGATCGACAACACCTTAGGGTACGAGATGTTCTCTTTTATGGATGGGTATTCTGGATATAACCAAATCAAAATACACCAAGATGATGATAACATACTGCCTTCCGATCACCTATGGGCATATATTGTTATAGAGTAATACCATTTGTTTTGAAAAATGCAGGGGTAACATATCAAAGGGCTATGACAAGAATATTTGATGATCTAATTCACAAAGTCGTCAAATGCTATGTGGATGATCTTGTAGCCAAGACAAATTCCAAATATAAACATCTTGAAGATCTGAAGACAGTTTTTACACGCCTCAGAGAATACAAGTTGAAAATAAATCCCATGAAGTGTGCTTTTGGAGTACTATCTGGGAAGTTTTCGGGCTTCATTATAATATTTCGGGGAATAAAGATAGACTCCTCTAAGATAAAGGCGATCCTAGAAATGCCACCTCCTTAAACACTGAAGCAGTTGCGGTCTTTCCAAGGGCGTTCAGCATATATCAGAAAGTTTATCTCTAACCTATTTGAAAGATATAAGCCTTTCTCCAAGTTGGTCAAGAAAAACATACCCTTCAAATGTAGTGACGAATGTCAAAAGGCTTTTGAAGATATCAAATAATACCTATTGAATTCACCAGTTTTGGCGTCCTTAATCCTTGGAAAGCCGTTGATTCTATATACTGCTGCATTGGAAGGGTTGTTAGGAGCTATGCAGGCCCAGAACAATGAAGAGGACAAAGAAAATGCACTATATTACCTCAATAGGATGTTGATAGGTGCTGAGAGTAAATATACACCAATTAAAAAACATTGTCTATCCCTAGTATTTACAGTCAAGAAGCTATGACACTACTTGCTGGTACATAAAGTCATCCTTATATCAAAAATTGATCTACTCAAATATCTCATGACAAGGCCATTGCTTACGGGAAGACTTGCAAAGTCGGCGCTGATTCTGATGGAAGTTGATATAATATACACTCCACAGAAGGCTATTAAAGGGCAAGCGTTAGTAGACTTCCTAGCGGCACATCCTCTCCATGACGATTCACCACTTAATTATGATCTCCCTGATGAAGAGACAAACAATGAAAGAAGCATGGTGGCTACTATACTTTGACAGGGCGTCTTTATAAAACCGGGGGCTTAGGTCCAAGATTCCACAAATCAAAGCTAGGATAGGACTTGTATTCATCACACCAAAAGGGGGAATTCTCAGATTTGCACTCTCACTTATGGAGCCATGCACAAACAATGAGGTTGAATATGAAGCTCTCATAGATGGTTTGGAATTGGCAATCAAAATGGGAATCCAACATATTCACCTATTTGGAGACTCACAACCCATTATCAAGCAAGTCGAAGGGGAATATAAAATATACAACCCTGAACTTCTTAAGCACTATAAGAGGGTCAAAGATCTGATGAGGAAAATCCCCCAAGTACAGTGGAGGAGGTTTTTAAGATCAGAAAATGGAAAAGCTGATTCTTTGGCAAGAGTAGTGAAGAAGCTGGCAAATCCAAACTATGAAGAAACTCATATCACCATAAGAAATAGAAGGCTCATAAGTAGAATTCTCGATGATGTAGAAGAGGAAAGTATTGGGGGCATAGTGGAAGTCTTCACCCTCGAAATGCCAGAGGAAGATTGGAGGCAACCATTCATAGAATATCTAAAATATGATAAACTCCTAGAGGATAAATCAAAAGGCCTTCAGATGATGAAGCAAAACAGGATATGTGGTGCACACCAGTCCAAACCCAAGATGCGACTTAAGATTAAGCGCATGGGATATTACTAACCAACCATGGTCGGAGATTGCATCGATTATGCCAGAAGATGCCATCTATGCCAAATACATGGTGATTTAATTCACCAACATCCAAATCCTCTACACCTCACAATCTCTTCATGGCCCTTTGAGATATCGAGAATAGATGTAGTTGGTCCCATTTAACCTCCATCATCTTTGGGATATCAATTTATATTGGCTGCAAGAGACTACTTCTTTAGATGGGCAGAAGCTATCCTGCTGAGAGAAGTGAAGACTGATAGTATTATAAAGTTCTTCAGGGAGAACATCTTATATAGATTTAGGACCCCAAGGAGAATTATCTCATATAATGGTCCCGCTTTCAGAAGCTTCAAAATTGGGAGATTTGGGCAGCATCACAAAATAGACTGGAGATATATCTTCATCTATAATTCTAGAGTAAATGGGTTTGTAGAAGCATTCAACAAGACCCTCTCAAAGCTATTAAAGAAAGTTGTGTCCAAAAATAAAGGGAACGACATTAGAGACTCCTAAAGATGATATGGGCTTATCGCACTACCTATAAGACTCCAACACAGTGTACACCATACTCGTTGGTGTTTGGAACTGAAGCGGTCCTACCCTAGAAATCTAGATACCCTTATTAAGAATGGCAGTCCAAAATGAAATATCAAATAAAGACAATATGTGGTTTCGCCTTGATGAGTTGGACTCTCTCGACGAGAAAAGTATAGGAGCACAACAGAATCTTGAAGTCTACAAAGCCAATGTCTCAGGCCTACAACAAGTTGGCTCGATTTAGGACTTTTAGCAAAGGAGGGATTGTTTTTGTCCATAGAAGACCTATCATCACCAACAAATGGGTCGGGGGCAAGTTTAAAGCAAATTGGGAAGGGCCATACGTTGTGGAGATCGTCTACGAAGGAGGCGCATACCAACTCATTGATGCTAGACATGGGCACGGGCCGGTTAACCGGGCCCGACGGGCCCAACCCGCCGATTCCGGGCCGGCAAAATTCGGACCCGGAACCGGCCCGGGCTACAGTGCCAACGCGCCGCGCCGGGTTGACCCGCCGGACCTGGCGGGTCACGGGCCACCCGAAGGTGACCCGTAACCGGCCCGGGCCATATTGTAGAACTCAAGGTGTTAAACGGGCCGGGCCGGCACGGGCACGACACGGCCCGGCCCGCTTCGGGCTGTGCTTGGCACGGCCCGGGGTACTGTAGCAACGGGCCGTGCTTGGCCCGGCCCGGACGTGGGCCCGTGCTGGGCCAGCTGTTTCCGGCCGCAAGACGGCCCGCGACGCGTCGCCCAAGACGCGCATCTACGGCGTGCACGGCTCATCCCAGCCGTTGGACCAACGGCTGGATGATCCAGCCATTCATTCAATTGGCTGGATGATCCAGCCGTTGGCCCAAACCAACCGTTGGGCTCCATTCTCAAAGTTGGAGTCCAACGGTTGGTTTTTTATTATTATTTTTTTAAATTTGTTTTTTGAACTTCTGTATTTTTTTTAAATGTGTTTAATTTTTCTTTTGTTTTTAAAGTTGGAAAGGTCATTTGTCACCCCTATAACAACTATAAAATGGCTATTATTGGGGGTATTTATATCTTTTTGATAAAATGACATTTTTACCCTCCCAACAATTATAAACGGCTAGTTTATGAGGGCATTTTGGGTAATGAAAAATTAATGTTAAATCTATAAAAAGCCTTCTACTCCCTTAAAATATTTTTCCACCAAGAAATCTCATTGTTATCAAATTCTCAATTCTCATTCTCAACTCCTAGCAACTTCTTCAAGTTCAAGATTTCTAAGTGCTTTTTTTTTATTAATCAAGGATCAAGACAAGTTTGTTGAAGATTTGGAAGGTTTGATCAAGTTCCGGCTTCCAACCTTTGAACTACAATTTGACAACTTGGAGTGATTTTTTACTTTCAATTTTTTTTTCTCCCGGTTTTCTTCTATTCTCCATCAAATAATCGAGGTAATTCGAAAAATCTTAATTTTAGTAGTTTAATGGCCGATTTTTCGGATTTCTCTTCCGATAATACTCATTTTAATTTTAATGAAAACGAACCCCTAAGTGTTGATGACTCCAATGGCGGTACCGATGTCGGACCATCTTCGGGTGCTAATGCGAGTGCCGCCATTAGGAAGAGAACATCGGGGGTTTGGGCATTTTTTGATATTGTTGAAATTGCAAATAAAGGCCCTCAGGCTATTTGTAAAAAATGCAAAAAGGATTTTACATGCCAATCTTCCGGCGACACCGACCACCTTAAAAGGCATGCCGATCGGCATGCTATAACTCAAAATGACCCTACACAAACTCAATTAAATATTTCCAATTCTAATTTTGAAACTTATCATTATACTAATGAACTTGGGAAAAAATTAGTAGCTAAATATGTTATTCATAATGAAGAACCCTTTAGTCTTTCCGATAATAAGAGATTTAATAATTTGATCCTTGGTTTTCGTCCGGAATATAAAAAAGTTTCTAGAAATACTACAAAGAAAATGGCATTTTCTATTACTTTCGATATTTGGACTTCCAAATCTCAAGATAGTTATATTTGTGTTACCGCACACTATATTCATAACGATTGGATTTTACAAAAGCGTATTTTAAGTTTTAATGAATTAGAATTTAGGCACACTAGTGGTATCATTGCTACATGTATTATGAACACATTGTTTAAGTATAAAATTACAAATTCTATTTTTTCTATTACTTTGGATAATGCATCAAGTAATACCGGTGCAATTAAAATTTTAAAACACCAATTAAAACCTATATTTTCCGGAAAATTTTTCCATCTTAGATGTGCATGTCATATTTTAAATTTATGTGTACAAGATGGTTTGAAAATAATAGAACCTCACCTTAAGAAAATTAGAAATTGTATTTTATTTATTAAAAGTTCATCAAATAGAAGACAAGAATTAAAAGATTTTGTCTTTTACGTAATAAAAAATTTAAAAAATTTGTCTTGGATGTTGAGCATAGATGGAATTCTACATATTTAATGCTAGATTGTGTTTATGAATATAGAGATGTTATCAATGTCTTTTGTAATGAATTTTTTAGAGAAAATGAATTAAACAATGTATGTAAGGTGTTTGAATATTTTTTGAATGAAATGTTTGAATAAAATATTTGTTTTTTTTTTCTTAAAATCAAATCATGTAATGCAAGGTCAAGGTTAAATTTAAACTTACCCCTCCTTGAAAAGTTTTAAACTTTTTTCATAGTTTATACAATTTTCCCCCCTTTTTTTAGAATTTTTTTAGTAAATTTCTGTATTTTTTTCCTTCTTATTTCTGATTTTTTATAAAATTTTAACAGGTTTATTTAAAAAAAAACAAAAAAAGGAAGCCCGCTGAGACGCACGCACGGCACGCACGCGGCTTCGGCCGTGCTATAGCGGCCGCGTGCCGTCTTTGGTCGGGGCCCCGGCGGCCTAGAGCTGCGGCCGTCGGCCCGCAAGACGCGTTTAAGGTGGCCGGCACGGCGGGCCCGTGCCGGCCCGTTTGACAACTTGATGTAGAACCGGCGGGCAGTGCCCAACCCGCCGGTTTTTTTTTAAATTGTTTAAAATATACAAAATATGTACATTAAAAATTGAAAAAAATAGCAAAAAAGGTAAAAAAAATGTAAAAAAAACTATGATATTTTGATATAAAAATATAATGAGAAAAAAATGTAAAAAATTGAAAACTATAAAATTCATAATAAAATCTAAATTGTATAATATATATTTAAAAATATGAAAAAATGAAAAAAAAAAACAAACCTATGCTTTTATGTATAGAAATTAGAAATAGAATGAGAAAATGTAAAAAAAAAATTGAAAACTATGATATATGATAATCATAGATTCATACTATCTATCATAGACTCATGGTATCATAGATTCATAGTTGTTCATAATATCATGGTTTTTCATTTTTTTTAAAATAATATGTAATTTGAAAATTATCAAAAAAATGTAATTTAATGATATTATGATATATAGAAATAGAATGCAAAAATGAAAAAAAAAACTATGACATTATAATTACGGCTTGCACTTAATTCGTTTACCTATCGAATTAAGTTGCCTACGTATCCTCTTGGGTGTAAGAGGAATCAAAGCCAACGTAGTTCTCTTACCTTAAACTGGACTGGAGTTGTCACCCACTTACCTATTCATCGGCGTCAGGTTCTGGCTCTTGCTCAGTATCGGGGGCCGTTGTTGTGCTCATCATGTTATCGGTGAAGAAGAAGTCACTCGCTTCTGGACTTCCCAGCTCTGCTTCTTGTTGTCGTCGTTGTGCACGCTTCCAATCATCTGTGCAAACTTGAATTTCAATGTTTGGTGGTGACAACTGTGAACGTGTTGAATCCAGCATGTTTCCACTTGCACTGAAAGTCTGCTCGCACGCTACTGTAGACATAGGGCACGCAAAAATATCCTTTACAAGTAATGAAAGAATAGGATACGGATTTCCATTACCTTGCCACCAATGAAGAACGTCAAAAGTCATATCTACATTCACGTCCTCAGAGAACCGGAAGGTGGTATTCAAATACAGGTCGACCTCTGTGTATTGAGAACCCCTAGGCTTCTTCTTCGCTTGCCTTTGTCGAAATGAATCTCCCCCACTACTGCTAGACTGTCCTACCGCCTCAGTTACAACCTGTGGAACTATATGACTATAACGAGAGCAATAGCTCTCATACAGTTCAACGAGTTGTAACTTAACTTCACTAACAATTACACTAACATCCGTAAAACTGTCAGAATCCGGTCCATACCATTGAGAGTCTAACTCACTCATGACCCATTGTTGACAATCCTGACCTCCATTAAACCCTAAGAACTTGTAAAAAACTTCTAAATATGCATTTAAACCTTCTAATTTTTGCCTAGGATCTAAAGCAAATGCAACTAAAGCAATAGGATGTATATTTCTACAATAGCTCAACCACTTTGCCTTCATCTCTAGAAGGCCCGTAACCAATTGAGCATCTAATCTAAAGTTCCACATTTGTTCAGCAACATCAACAGCACCATACAAGAATAAATGTGCGGTGGGAAAATAAACTTGAGAAAATAAATTTGTACATGTATTAAACACAGAAGCAATTCTATAACTCTAGTAGCAATATTCCATTGGTATTCAAATAAACTAAAATTAGGCAAAGCTTCATTAACAAAAGCAGTCAACAATGTCTTATAAGGAAATGTCGCATTAAGAAGCCTATAGGTAGAGTTCCATCTAGTTTTAACGTCTTTTGGGAATTTTTAGGCCTCATGTTATTTGTTTTACAATAACGACCCCATTGTTTCATCAATGCCATGTTCCTTCCTATATATGATACTATATCCCTAATCGGTCCTACAAATTGTTTCAGTGACTCTAATCCGGTTTGTACACATAAGTTCAATACATGACAAGCACATCTAATATGGAAATATTTGCCCCGCATGAAGGCCTCAAATATTCTTCCAAAGGTCTAATCGAGGCCGTATTAGCAGAGGCATTATCAAATGAAATTGAAAAAATTCTAAAACTCAAACCATATTCTTCGATGATCCCACGAATCATCCTATAAATATTATCGGCGGTATGAGACTCGTTGAATACCCTAAAAGCAATGACTCGCTTTTGGATATTCCACGAGTCATCAATCCAATGTGCCGTAATACCCATAAAAGAATTTTTATGGAATACATCGGTCCATATATCAGAACATAAAGAAACAGAGGAGGTACAAGAGCGAAAATACTCACAAAGATTTTTTTTCCATGTTTGTATTGTTAGAAGATCGTTCTTTGAATCGTCCTCCTTGATACCTTTTTGCATGCCGGTTGCAACGTCTCATTGATGCACTCTTGCACTTGGCAACGCTCCGCAAAGTTGAATGGCAAGTGCTCCACAGAAATCGTCTCCGCGATTTTATCCCTATATCTCGGTTGAGAAAATGTAAATAAAGAAGAGTGGGAACCAGTACCTTCGTCTACGGCGAATCGAATTTGAGATTGATTTCGAGGATTTCCTACTTTGTCCTGATGCTTCTTCTCCATATGTCTAGCAAATGTGCCATACCCTCCTCCCTTGCTATGCTTAAATTCGGAAGTACAATACTTACATTTAGCATGAGTTACGTTTCCATCATCGTCATACACTTTTGTAAAATGGAATTTAAAAATATCAGATTTTGAAGTTGTTTCCGAAGTGGGATTTGTTCCTCCTCTAGTCTCTGAGGGCGCAGTGGACGGTGTCGGTGCATCGGCTACACCTTCGTACTCTTCTTGCCATTCATTGCTCTCTTGAGTAGGCAAGGAAGCTGAACCGACAATGCCCTTTCCCCTCGAGCTTCCACCACCACGTGATGCCATTTCTCTTGAGTAAGCCGAAGTGCCGAACCCCGATCTAATGCAGGGAATTGTTGAGAGCCTTGTTGAGAGTCTTGAGACTTGAGAGAAATATAGAAATTAGGAGAGAATAGAGTTTGATGTGAGTGAAGAGTGATATTGAAGGAGAGGAGGAGTATATATAAAGATTAAAATAATTAAAAGAAAAAAAAAATTAAACAAAAAAAAAACCAACGGCTGTGTAGCCGTTGGTGTGTGAGACAGAGAGACAGAGCTCTGTCTCTCTGTCTCACAGGTGTAGCCGTTGGCCGCCAGGCCAACGGCTACTTTATTATTATTTTTTAAAAAAATTAAAAAAACGATTAACCCGCCGGTTCAACCCGGATGACCCGACGGGTTGAACCGGCGGGTCAACCCGTCCGGCCCTGCGGGTTGACCCGCCGGGCCGCGGGTTCCAAAAACTTGGACCCGTAACCGGCCCGCTACTATAGCGGGCGATTCTGGTTCTCGGCGACCCAGCCGGTCTTGACCCGGCGGGTTTTCGCAGGCCGATTCCGGGCCAAAACCGGCCCGTGCCCCCCTCTACTTGATGCTAACAGAGAAAGACCAATGCCGCCCATTAATGGTCGTTTTCTGAAGAAATATTATGCATAATGTAAAATGTTTACCTATGACGGAACGTCTAGTCCCTTATAGGGGTAGACTAGTTATGTACATTCAAATGTACTTCCCTAGGCAAAACATTAATTCTCATGTACTTTTGTATTAAATTCATTCAATGAAATAAAGAGGCATGTGTTTGTCTATGACAGAACATCCAGCTCCCTGTAAAAGGTAGACAGTTATACACAATTAAATGTGCTTTCTGAGGCAAATACATTGACCCATCTATGTTCCCAAAAAAAAAAAAACAAAAACAAAAACAAAACAAAACAAAAAAAAACAAAAAAAATAATAAACAAATAAAAAAACAAATAAAAAAACAAATAAAAAAGGGGGGTTCAAGTCTGCATATGCCCCACCTTTTTATACAATATTAAAGGCCCAAGTCTGAGGAAGTAGATAGCTCCAATGATTTGAATGTTCAAGTCGTTGCCTATATGGGATGACAATGCACTCATTAGTGATAATCCTGTAAACATTATTGATGGAAAAATGGACATGGAGCTTTATGGATTCTATTGAATCAATAAGCTTTGTCTCTTTCGGTCCTTGATATTTTCAAAATTATTCTTCATGTATTTACTTGATGAGAGAAAGTAAATAATTATGGTCTTTTGAGAGATAAGGAACCACAGTAAAAAGGGGGCATAAAAAAAATCAAATCTTATTCAAGTTTAATGTTTATAACAAATGTCTCAAAACTAGCTACCAAAGCCTATATAAACTAATAAACTAAAAAAAAAAGAAGAGGTCTTTAATGCCCAATAAATTGAAAACATGACTCCTTTGCTTTCTCCAATTCATTGAGCCATTTCGCAAAAAGAGCAATATGAGGGGTGTTTGAATAATCTCCTCGATCCTTAGTAAGCTATGCTTTAGCCTCATCCAATGCAACTTGAAAACTTGCTTGTGTGTGCTCAAAAGTTTCGAAGAAGTTTGTTGAAGTTGTTATCTCTTTACCCAAAATTTTCATCATATCTGAAACTTCACAAAGTTCGGTTTTAAGCTGATGATATCTTGTAACAAGTTTCTGATACTTCTCTTTCTTCATATTTATATCATTAGCCCAGTCCATCCTACGTTTATCAAGGTGTTCAAGTGCTAAAATTCTCTCTTGCACACATGCTTCGGCTTGCTGATTATGAATATGAGCTTGAATGCTAGGATCCTCTGATGTTTCTTTAACATAAGTTGTACACTGAGATATTCTTTCCTAGAAGGGCTCAAGACTAGTCAACTCGATGCCGAAGGATTCAAGAAGTGAATTTGATCTCTTCACTTCATCAATACTGCTTTGATAGTTGTGATAATTGAGAGACTTAATGACGCCGGGCGGGGTAGCGATTATCCCGCAGGCTAGATGTAACCGATGGATCGCAAGGAAGAACAAACAAAGAACCAAAGAACCAGAGAAAATACTCTGAAATTCAGAAAAAATATTATTACTTAAAACTCAATAATGAAAAACTAACCCACAAGCCGGGTTAAATAGCCTCAAAAGATTAACCTAGAAACATTATCATCTAATCTAAATTTGTTAAAATTGACAAATTATTATTTAAAACTAAACTTATCTAAATTTAAAACTCTAAACAAATCAAATAACTCCTAAAAATCCGAGATTAAATCGGATTCAAATCCTATCCTAATTTGGCATATGAAATATTACCAAAAATAGAAAAAGATCAAAAATCCTAATTTGGCGGATTAAATATTTCTGAAAATAAAACAAAATAAAATTCTCTCTAATATGACGTCCCCATGTCGTGCGTGCCGCAAAGAGCTTTTCGAATTGGGGTCGAACGCTCGATTCTGATATCGGTAGCCAAAGTTATAACCAAAATACCGAACCACGCCCAAAACCGACCCAATCTTGGAATTGACTCGATAACTTCCTGTCTTTACGTTGACCCGCCAACCCGGCACCAATATTTGAGTCGAGCCTCCTGCATCAGTCACCCCGGGTTGGAAAGAACTCGACCCCGAGTTGGACTGCACCTCGTTGGTAGGTCTGGATCTTCGTGCTTGATCTCAATCAAAACCCTAGAGACAGAAAGTAGGTCAGTAGTGTTGGTTACCGGGCCAGGAGGATTTTCCTCAAATCGAGATACCAACACAATGCTAGTCCCATCATCGTCATAGATGGACTCACAAATCTCCTCCTTGGGATCGCCAATTTCCTCCTCGTAGTCGTCGTAGATGGGCGAGATCTCCTCCTCCACATCATTGTTGAAGATGGGCAAAATCTTCTCCTCCGCATCATCGTTGAAGATGGGAGAGATCTCCTCCTCCACATCATCGTCGTAGATGGGTTGGCCAAACCTCTGATCGCTATGATTATGGTGCTGGACTTCCTCAGCCGAAAACTGCCCACGAAAACCACGATCAAAATCGATCGCCGCCAAACGCCTTGATAATTTCTTGACTTGCCTCTGCAAATTCTTGATCATCAAGCGTTGGGTTAACTCCGCGACTTGCCTTTGTAGATCCTTGTTCATTTCCTCCAGTGCGCTCAGGTCACGGTATTGGACTTCCTCAGCCGGAACCTGTCAACCCGATGACCACGACCACCACTCATTGATGTCGCTGATGACGCTTCCTAAGAAGATGATGAGTTCTGATACCAACTGACGCAGGGCGGGGTAGCGATTATCCCGCGGGCTAACTACAACCGATGGATCGCAAGGAAGAACAAACGAAGAACCAAAGAACCAGAGAAAATACTCTGAAATTCAGAAAAAATATCATTACTTAAAATTCAATAATAAAAAACTAACCCACAAGCTGGGTTAAATAGCCTCAAAAGATTAACCTAGAAACATTATCATCTAATCTAAATTTGTTAAAATTGATAAATTATTATTTAAAACTAAACTTATCTAAATTTAAAACTCTAAAAAAATCAGATAACTCCTAAAAATCCGAAATTAAATTGGATTCAAATCCTATCCTAATTTGGCATATGAAATATTACCAAAAATAGAAAAGACCAAAAATCCTAATTTGGCGGATTAAATATTTTTAAAAATAAAAAAAATTCTCTTTAATATGACGTCCTCATGTCGTGCGCGCCGCAAAGAGCTTTCCGAATTGGGGTCGAACACTCGATTCTGATATCGGCAACCAAAGTTATCAATAAATGAATGTGGTTTATCCACTTTTCTCAAAAAAAAAAAAAGTTATAACCAAAATACCGAACCACGCCCAAAACCAACCCAATCTTGGAATTGACTCGATAACTTCTTGTCTTTACGTTGACCCGTCAACCCGGCACCTACATTTGACTCGAGCCTCCTGCATCACTTAATATTGTTGATCACGTCGTTTCGCAGGGCCAACACTGTGTTTGGTATATTCCTCGGACCTATAAAGAGGATATGCAAATAAAAAATCATAAATAAAAATAAATAAATAACAATAAAAAAAACCTTGGTCTTGCTTTCGTGAAGTTGCAAGTTCGGCATCAGCATTAACGCCATCACCTTCCAATCCTTGCATAGGGGCAGGAACATCCCTGATAATTTCTTTTGAAGGAGTTTATCTCGAAGACGGAGAGCTATCATCTTTTCGAGCAACTAGATTTCAAAGAAAAGTTGTCACCATTCATATCTATCTCTCAAATTTTAAAAAAAACCTTGGTCTTGCTTTGGTGATGCTACAATTCCGGCATCAACATTGGAGCCACCACTCTCCAATTCCTCCGTGGGAGTACACGTATCCTTAGCAATTGCTTGGGCAGCTAAATAAAAAAATGTTAACATTCATGCCTAAAATAAAAAATAAAAATAAATAAAAAAAACCTTCATTTTGCCTTGATAAAGATGTAACTTCCATATTTGCATCAACATTGGTACCACCGAATATTTTAGGTTATTAATTTTCTAATTAAATTTCCTAAAATCTTTGTTTGATAAAAGAAAAGTTCCAAGTTTGGAGACTAAATGAAAATTTTGTGGGAATAAATGTTTTCTAATTTATTTAATTAATTTGTTAATTAAGGAAGTTTTCCATATTTGGATTTAAGTGGGTTTTATGTGGAAGGAAGGATTATATTGAATAGTATCTTAATTAAGGTTAATTGGAGTCATCACTGACATTTTGGTAATTTCAGGAAAGTCGAAGACTTAGATGAAATTTTTATCCTCTCTCAAAATTTAAAATAGACAAAAACCTTCTTGTAATTTCTGAAAAAATTGAGGACTGAATGTAATCGTGTCTCTCTCACGGCATAAGGACTTGCCTGTAAGCTATTAGAAAGAAGAGGACTTATTTGCACACAAAAAGGACATGATATGATGGTGGGATTATATATATATATATATATATAAATGTTATAATGAATTCAAATATTAAAATAAAAACAGGGAATGATGTGATGGGTGTGATGTTTTTATTATATCTACATATAGATATAGTTATACAAATATTTATAAGAACATGATAAGGTAAACACATGCATGCATGGCTGGAAAATATAGAATATACATATTTAAATATATATGTATATAGAAGGGCTTGGGTCCAAATGAGTAATAGATGGGCTTTATACAAAAGAAAGGTATAGATATATAGAAAGAAATAAATACAAATATGGTGGCCTCCCTTAACCTAAAGAAGGCGCAACAAACCCCGAGCTCACAGGCTACGACAGGAACCGAAGGACTTAAGCCCCTTCTAGAAGGAATCACCGTTAAGACCGTTGAGATCTAACTGAATGCCAACTTGGCAATCTAGTAGTATTTGGAAGAAAGGTGAGCTGTCACCTTAGCTGGCTCCAGCTGGCACCCATATGGCCTATTAGAAGCTAGTCCATTAGCCTCTACATGGCCTATAAAGGGTGGCTTACTCCCTAAGCAACTCCCCCCCTGAAGTCTATAAATAAGGGAGCTCACCAAGTCGTCTTCAAGCTTTAGATGATCGTTGTAGCCCTGCCGCTCCAAAGAGTCCAATTCCACAAATTTTCCACAAATTACTACAAGAAATTACATCTTTTGTGGAGGCAAAATTCGTGACTAAATGTCTAATAAATAGCCACTACTACTTATAGTGACACTTTTTCCATTTCGTCACTTGCCGTCACAAATAACCCTATCACTATTTCATTAGTGACCACATTTAAAAATTGGCACAATTATGCAACACTTTTGTGACAAATATGTTGATACTAAAAAGTGAAATATTAGTGATGAAATTGGTGTAGTCACAATAACTCCATCCACTTGTGACAATTTTATTGTCTTGGAAAAGTCTAAATTGTGACCAAAAAAATCATGACAATAGCGTATATTGTTGTGATGGCCATATTGGCAATAAAATTATTGAGAACTTTGACGATAAAATTTGTCACTAATATTATTTTCATTAGTGAAAGTTATATCGTCATTAATTGTAACGCCCCGGTTTTTCTAGTAATTACTTTTGACTTTCTGAAAAATAAATCGGCGGTTATTAGTTCATAAACAAGAGTTTATGAATAAGGTAAATAAAATGGGATGAGAATGGACCAACAATTTTGATTTGGGCCCAACCCAACCAATTAAATGGGTGACCAAACTTAGCCCTAGTGTGACTATTGTTGGTATGAAAAATAAATAAATGAATAAAGTGTGACAAATAGTGGTCAATTGAATGAAATAAAAAGCTTGGTGAATTATTTAGCCAAGTGTGACAAAAAGTTAGAAGATGAATGAAATTATTAGATTTGGAAAGATAAGTTGATTTATTAGATTTAATTATTAAAAATATAATGAATTAAATTATATTATCATATGAGAGGAAGTTAGGGCTTAGATTGGAAATCAAAATTTAAGTGAGAGAGAGAGATCTCTCCCTCTTCCTCTCTTTCACGACTCTTCTCTACCCACACCCACTCCCACCAGCCAGCGAGCCCCCGCTCTTGCCTCCACCTCCGGTCGGACCCCGGTCGCCGTCAGCTGGTTGCACCGCTCAACCGCGCCTGCCGCCCAGCCCGGAGTGCTCCTCCAGCTTGTGCCCCCAACGCCGTCAGCCCGCCGGCCGCTTGCACGTGCGACTCCAGCTCCCCCCTGAGCTTTCTCCGACCGCTGCCCAGCTAGCTCCGCCAGCGCAGCCTACAGTCGCATACCCTCCGGCGAGCTTCGGCCTGCACCCCTCCTCTTCCTCCGGTGAACAACGGTGGACCTATGGTTAGATTAATCTATCAAATTAAGAGGGGGATTAAGTTAGAGTTTCAAATCATGTTTGGATGATGCCCCCATGGAATTCAACTAAGTATGATTCACCTATTTTGTATGAAGGATCGGTGTTAGCTTTGAGTTATCAAATGTTTGTAAAATTCTGAAGTTTAGTAATTGAAGGGATATGATGTTGTTTTGAAAACTTAGCATGCCTATCATATGTTTGTAGATATGTCTCTAAGAACTTGTTTGTTTTAAAACTAAGGTTTTAAGGTTTTAATGTCATTGAGCATGTGTATTGTAAAATCCAAGAAATTTTAAGAAAATAAAAATAAAAAAAAAATTCCTTAAAATTATTTATATTTTCCCTAGAGTTTAAATGGGGTGATAAATGAGGAAAATTAAGTTTAAACGGGATTTAAAACCCTAACTAGGGTTTATGGTGACCAGAAGGACTAACTGGTAATTTAGAAAGTTAGGGGGACTAAAGGAAAATTATTCCCTCTCATAGTCTTGGACCTGTATGTAATTTTAAAAGTATCAGGGACCGCTGGTAAATTTTCCACGAGAACAACTCTATGGAGAGGAAATGAACGGCTGAGATTAAATCATCTCATGCCGTGTTAAATCTCGAGACGTTATAACGGTCGTGGAGGAGCCACGTGGCGCGTTCAGGGTAAATCCATCTGATCGTAGGCTGGATACGAGGCAAGAGAGGAGGATAGCTTGGAAGTGACCTCACGGTGTGGGTGACCGTGAGCCGCCCATCTCGTGATCACTTATATCTCGAGACCTAGGAAGGAGATCGGGCCGTCGATTTTTCAAACAATCCTAACGGTTGATCTCGTCCGATGCCGGATACGAGAATGTGGGATTTAATAATAACCCTTGATCGTGATCAATAGATCACTGCCCTCCATCGTCTGAGAGACTATCCCAAGGCACCGTCCCCACCATCTCTCAGCCGCCTAACGTCTCCGGCTGCCCCGCTGCATCCGTTGACCGTTACCGCGAGAAGATCGGAAGTTCTTGCGTGAGCTTTATTATCACGAATGCCAATCTTTTAAGCCTACTCGTGCCTATAAAAGGGACGACCCCGGGCGTGAGTTGAGACAGAGAGGAATTGTGGAGTTTTTTTCTTCTCCGGCACCGGTGAGCTAACAGAAGGGAGCTCGATCATTCCCAGTGTGCTTCTGAGCTCGCAGACCTTCGGTGGTGAGCGCAGTAGGAAGAGGAGATCGAGAAGCTATAGCTCGAGGAGATCTTCTCAGTTCACCGGAGAAAGATCGGAGCCACCTGCCAGGAGACAGGAAGCCCATCAGAGGCCCTGCCAGATGTCTTCGAAGCTCCGGTAAGCTTCTACTCTCCCTCCTTAGACTTTTAAAAGAAAGCATGCATACGGTCGATGGTGTGAGCTCGCAGGAGAGGTTCTTCGCTCGACCGAGAGTATCGTGGGTTCTTCCGTGAGAGGGTGAAGGCCAGCGGTGCCACGGAGGAGTCGGCCGAGGTCGTGAGGCCGACGGCGACGAGGTCCGAGTGCGGGCAAGCGTCCAGGGTGGCCGGAAAAGGAGTTGGTGGCACCGGTGTCTCTCGGTCGCGATAGAGAGAGAGAGAGAGAGAAAATAGTGAAGAAGAAGAAGGTTAAATAAAAAAAAACAATAATAACGTGTAATGATTTTTAATTAAATCAGAACTTAGGGGTGTGACAGTCAAATAATTAATTAAAATAATTAGTTATTTTCCTCTCTCTTTTTAATTAAAACATTAGCTAATTATTATTATAAATAGTAATTAGCTAGATATGATATTAAAATGGGAAACTATGGACTTGTGACACATATTTTTTATAAATCATTAGTAAAGTTTTGCGGATTATTTCTATAACATTGGAAGTGTAACAATAGACAAAAATTAATCAATTAATATAGTTACACTAACTATAGGTGACAAAATCAAGTTGAATAAATAAGGAATGATTATTCCTTGGAAACTATAGAGTGTGACACTTAATTTATTTATTGTGGAAATATTTATATGGAGCTTTGTTAGTGTAACAATAGCAAGTATAATTTTAATTATTTGTGAAGCATGGGTAATGTGACAAATAATTAATAGTGACTATGATAGTGTGACAAATAATTGAATGGTTATTTGCATAGTTAAAATAGCTAAAAAGGGACTTTAGCTATGTGACAAATATTATGATGGAAAATATTTCGGTAGCGTGATAAAATAAAATCAATTACCTGATTTGAATAACTTTGTCTCTAACTATATTAGATGTGACAAAATTAAAGAATAATTGCTTTAGTATAGTTGTAATGACTATACGGAACTAAGGTATTGTGACCAAATAAGTTTAATTAACTTATGAGTAAAGACATAATCTTTTAATTAATAGAAATAAAGAAATTCAAATGTTATTGTGGAAATAACTATTATAGTGTGATAATTAAAAGATTATGTGGCCACTAGTGTGACAAAATTAATTTTCCTGAACTTGGATATTTGATTAATTACGGAAATTATTTTGTAAGGTGGCTAAATAAGTTCAAAGGGACTAGGTAGACCCTAAACAAGATAGACCTTAAGGTCATAAACTACCTAATGACCAAAATGCCCTACAAGGGACTAAGGTCAAGTAAAATGGTACAATGATCTTGAAACGGGCCCAACTCAACTAGAATGACCAGAAATGACTAAATAAAGTTTGGACACGACAAGTAGACTAAAGTTGACTAATTTTGACCAAGCTGGGTTCAAGGTCAACTAAAGGACATGGAAATAGGGGAAAAGGGGCAGTAACCTGAGAGATGGTCCTTAGGACCCGTTAGTGGGCCTAAGCCCAACAAGAACGTTGGACATGCATGTGAAACTAAAAGCTTGTTGAAAACTTGACTCTAATAAGGGTCTATGTATACCAGATGCTCTCAAGAGAGACGTAAGGCATTCCAAAGGATTCTAGAAAGACATTTAGTCTCACCAGGAGGTAAGTACACTTGCCTAGTTCCCACCCGGTTTCGGGTTTTTCTTGGACTTGCTATGTACATGCTTTGCTGATGCCATACATGCTGTTCATTTCTGTCTTAGATTCCTGTTGAGCATGTATGTTTGTTTTCGGGACGTTGGTGTCCCTGTTTGTTATGTTCTACTGCCCGGACTCAGTGGAGCTAGGGGAGCTCCGATAGAGGAATGATCAGGGACAGGACCCCCTGGCGTTCCTGTCTGCCTTGCCAGAGAGGCAAATCTCTGGAGGTCTTACCTGTCAGTGGGCGTGGTACACTGACCGTGTTAACACGTAGTAGAGGTAGTTCTACCGACCTATGACCGGAGGGTCGAACAACCAAAAAGGTCGTTCTTACAGCAAATAAATTTGAACATCTTTGGCGGGAGTAAACTTTGAGTTCTTTTGAAACTCATTCTGAGCCCGAGGGTTTTACGTATCGTGGGTCGTACCTTTGATTAGTTACGGTAGACTCCTAGGGTTATATTGTTGGCATTGTGACCTCCTTGGATGACTTATTTCCTACTTATGTCTTTGTGACCCGCAGGGGTACTTACTGGGCTTTCCATTCGAAAGCTCATGTGTTTCACTTTTCCTCTTTTACAGATTCCGAGGTTTAGGAGGGAGTGGAGCCTGAGGGGAGGACACAGGGAGACCAGAGGTTTTAGGAGACTCCTTTATCTTTTACTTTATGAGCATTGCTATTTGTAGGACCAGTATAGGGACCAAACTATTGTAGGGCCTACGGACCCTGATAACTCTAAAAGTTCTTATGAACTCGAGATTATCTTTATGTTATGGTTTTTGTTATCTGCTTATCACCTTTTTAGTCCTTGTGTTTGAGTGGAGTTTTCCTCTGCTTAAATACGGCCGGTCTGTTGACGCGCTCGAGGTCCCAGGATCCGGGTCGGGGCGTTACATGTATGATTATCTCTAACACATGTGGATGTAAATTCAAGGATTTATATGGCTGTTGTAGTGTGGATCTTTGAATTGCATGAAGTTGCATACCAAATGTTCGATAGAATGCTTCAATGAAATCGATGTGCCTTTAGAGCTTTGAATGTTAGTTTCCATGCTTAGAATCCCTTCATGAATATCTAGATTACATGTTAGAAAAATTATTATGATTATGTTTTGCATGGGGGCTGTTTATAGTTGAGTCTATCAACTGTTCGTATTGATGCCTCTATGCTATAATCATGTGCAGTCTTGCAGATTGCTGTCCCCTTCGAGGGACAGCTGCGCTCTCTATACACCTCCGTTCGGAGTGTGTAATATGTCAATGGAAAGATCTTGAAATTATCTTTCTAACGAATCCTAAATCAGAGAAATCTGATGTCCGGATTAGAAGTTATGGACAGAACGGTCAGACTGCGCATAACTGGCAGAATTTCTGCAATTCTGATTTGAGGGCCTGCAGTCCTGCAGATTGCTGTCTCCTTCGTGGGACAGCTGGGACCTGTATACTACTCCGTTCGGAGTGTGCAATACGCCGACGGAAAGGTCTCGAAAGAATATTTCTATAGAGTCTTAGATGAAGGAATTCTGATCTACGGTTTAGAAGTTATGACCAATTCTTTCCAACTGCGCAGGACAGGCAGAATTTCTGCATTTTGTATTTGGGCATGCCTTGCAATGATATTACTTTTAAGATGTGACATATACATAATTATTTAAAACATGCCATTAGATAGATTAATGAATGCATGAATGAATTAGGTTTTGTATTCAAGAGGTGTACGATTTAATTAAATCAATTGAAATGTATGTTTGTATATTTTCGGGGCCCTCCAAATAGAGGAGATGTTGCATAATTTTTGTAGGAAATTTTAAGTATATTATAGTTGATTAAGTATCCATGATCATGCTTAGCTCTTAATCACCCTTAAGGAGCATGTTAGGAACTTTTCAATTGAGATTAAGTTGAAGAGAAGCTAAGTCCCTTAATTTGGAAATTCCGTATTTTCATTCTTTGGAAATATGGAGTTCATGTTAAGAGAAATCATACCCTATTTAATTTAATGAAATTATCGTACTCTAACGAGTCTTATTAGAGTATAAAATAAGAATACCGGTTCCTTGTTCTTATGAATTTTTGAAGCATATATTAGATCTTAATTAAGAATCATGCTTTGATAGTTTAATGAGTTTATCGTATTCTTAGCGATAGAACTAAAGCTATGAAAGGTAATTATAGTATTTATGAGCTTTAGAAACACATTAGATTTTTAAGTAAAAATCATACTTAGAGAAATTAATGAGTTATCGTATTCGACCGAGTTTAAATTAGAGTACGAGTAAGGATACGGTCTCCATATTCATAATTTCCGTATTTCAATTCTAGGAGGAGATAAAGGAAAAGGCAAAGGTGCAGCGTGAGCTGCCGAAGGACCGAGCCAATCCTAGGAATCTTCGAGACTCAAGTGAGTGATTACACTATACTTAGAATACTTATATGATTGGCTTTTTATCGTCGGATTTGTTTATATGAGTTTTATCTCGGTTTGTGGATGCCGATGGATTTATCGCTATACTTGCATAGTGTTTTTATGCTTGTATGATTGATTTAACTTCAAAGAGTATGAGATGTGATTAAGGAAACCCTAAGGGATAGTTAAAGAGTATTGCATTTATCATAAGTTGCACCTTAGTTAGTTAATGTATGGGGGACCCAGCAGGGGCTCGGGATAGAGCCCGGGTATTTTTAGTAGACGAGACCGGGTTGAGGAAGGGGTTTTGTTTTTAACCGTTTTTCTTAAAACTAAAATGTTTGCGAAAGTCGTTCTTTTATAAAAACCCCCTTCCTGTCTCTAATACGGGATATACCAGACTTATGTAGCACCGGTTATCAGGATCATGTAGAGGCATACCGCTGTTCCTGATGGGTGCTGGAGTCCTTCCGGAGACATTTTAGCTAGGGGTGCATGCTTGTATGATATGAGGCCCTAACATACACATTTATGTGATTGTGATATGCTTATGATGATTGAAATCTCATATGTGTTTTATTCGGGTTTTCTGAAATGCTTGGCATGTTAATCTAATGAGAAGATAATGCATATGACTAGCATTATTTATGGGATTCGTAAATCTTTCCTTATATATATGTTTATTTCTTTCCTGATATTAGTGATTTTTACTCAAATGAACTACTTGCGCAGGTAAGTGAGCGTGAGTAATCCAATAGATGGCTCTGATATAGCAGATAAGGATAGTGCTTGTTTGCACTTGTTGTTTAGACTCCTAGAACTCTTCCGCAAAATTGTAAACTTTGTATAAGATTAAACAATTTGTCTATTTCTTATAAATAGTAATTTGATTATTATGATTATTATTAGGGGTAAATTACACAGCTTATGGGTTGGGTGCACTCCCGGCCCAGCTTGTGTGACATCTGTCCCTGTGTTGGGAAAGGGTGTTACACTAATGTTCAAAAAAATGGTGTCCAACGAAATTAGTGTAGTCACAATAACTCCAACCAATTGTGTTAATTTTATTGTCTCAAAAATTTCTAAATTGTAACCGAAAAATCGTGACAATAACACATATTCACTACAATAAAATACAAATTTTGTGACGGTTTTTACATCATTTAGCGGTGGCTTTTTATTATTTTATTTTATTTATAAATACTTATCTATTTTTTTTATAATAATCCAAATATTTACCATTGAATTCCATCCATTTTAAATATAAAAATAATACATAATTTATTGATAATTTAAAAATAATAAAAACGTAATTATATTTAAAGATTTTATACAATTTTTCTCAAATACAAAAATTTAGCAAAAAATTATTTCCAAACATTCAACACAAACGATATCGGATGGGAGATGGAGGAAAGTGCGGAGAAACTCGATGCCGTCATTAGTGACGTACTAGTAGTAATGCATCCATGCAAACATCTCCAAGACATACTCCTTCGACTTGAAGCTCTACATTAACTTTATGACCTACAGGTTGCTCACGTCTATCAATGGGTGCTTCGCAAGGTTGTAGTCCTTCTCCGCATATAGTACGCCCTCTACAACACCACACCAGAGAAACTAGTTTAAGAACCAAACTCTAGCTCCAATCGAACGAAAAACAAAGGAAAAGAGGAGGAGAAGCATGATACCTTTGAAGAATTACTTGCATATCTCATAGCGATTATCTTTCGAGATGGTCTATAAAAAAACATATAGATAAATAGAGAAAGAGAAAAAGTGAAAGCCCTAACTCTAGTTTGGAAGAGATGAAGAAAGTTCTCAAATTTACCTAGGCTGAAATGAACCCCATGGTATTCCTTTCTCCGATCTTGGTTGGCGTAAGGGCTGAGGCAAAGGTGTGGGTAATGGAATAGAAACAAACATAAAGTTATTATACTCTTTAAATTGAAAAATATAAAATGTTAAGAAAATTTCAAAATCTCAATTTAATTTTATTTAATTTTTAAAATTAAAATTATCTATAATCGATGTACTTATAGATAATTTTAAAAATTAAAATACTCCGCTTAGTAATATAGATAGACCTTTTAACATTAAAACATACAATGAAAATTTTTCAAAATCCCAATCTAGTTTTTTTAAATTCAAAATTAAAATTATATCTAACCAATAGACTCTAGATAGATACCTTTTAAAATTAAAACTACTCTCGATTAGTAATGCAGATAGAAATTTTAAAATTTAAAAATCCAAAATTGTAATAAAATTTCAAAATCAAAAGCTAATATTTTTTTTAAATTTTTTAAAAATTAAAATTATGTCCAATAGACTCCTATAAATATATAGATAGATAGATACTTTTTAAATTAAAAATACTCTCGTTTAGTAAAATAGATAGATTTTTACAATTAAAAAATTCTTAAATTCTTAGAAAATTTCAAAATACTACCCTAATTTTTTAATTTTTTTTGGATTTCTAAAAATTAAAATTAAGCTCACTTTTGCTTAGATAGATTTGTGAAATTTTATAGTTTGGCCCCTTAGCTTTTTATAAATTAATATATAGTATAAAAAATTTATATTTTTCAGAAAATATTGGTAAAAATCTTTAGTTTGGCTTGGTTTCTTACAAATTAGTATATAGAGTATAAAAATTATAAATTTAGAAAAACATTGGTAAAATTCTATTGTTTGGCATCAAAAATAATTCTTTTTTATTTGGCCCCTAAAAAAAAATCCTGTTAGCTAGTGGGATTTTTATTGACGACAATGTTAGTCACAAAAAGTAATGGATTATGTGACAAACAACTTTCCAATCAAAACAATTGTAAATAATAGTGATTAAAATATGATTAGTCACAATTATATTTCATAACGAAAATTTTTGTTACAAAACTTATTAGATTGAGTGACAGTCAACTTTCTCATTACAATAAATAAAAATAATAATGTCAAAAATATGTTTTGTCACAAATATATTTCATTCATGCCAATATTTCTCAATCACAAAGTTATCTAGATTATAAGTGACAATTTTATTATAACGAAGCAGTTTTCAACACTATTAATATATTAATTGTAAAACCCAGGGAAATTTGGAATAAAATTTGGGTTTAATTTGTTTTATTTGTCTGGTGGTTTGAATGATTGTAATTAAGATATTAAATTGAGGATGAGAGATTGAATTTTATTTAAATGGAAATTGTGATTTTTGGGTCTGTTAAGGACTAGAATATAATTTTATTTCATTTGGGGGACTAAAAGGAAATTTTCCTTTCTCTCAGGAATTATTACAGAGAAAGGACTTGGACATTATTTTTGCGAAATCGAGGGACTTGGATTTAATTTTCCTTTATAACATAATTAAAGCAAAGTTAATTAAAAATAATATCGGGGGGTTTTCACCAAAATGACGTGCGTTATCCATGCACGAGTGCTGATCACGGCCGAGAGCCACAGCGCCGTTCTCATCCTTTACTCCGCAACCACCGTGCACGCCCACATCCACCCCACGATCAAAGAACCGTTCTAGGGAAGGTTTTAGCGTACCCGTCATCGAGATCAAAGGGATCTCAGTCTAAACCGAATGGCTATAAACACTGATTGTCCCCTAAAACCTAACAAGACCCCTTCCAGTGGCGGCATACCCTTGATCTTCTTCGTCAGAGAAATAGTGACGCTGAGCCACCCGAGCACCGATAGAGAACCGGCTGACACTAACCTTAGAGCCACTATAGTGAGACCTCCAAGAACGGTTCTAGAAGAAGGTGAGACCGTCTTCAGAGAGCCTCAGACGGCGAGGAGGGTCACTGATCACCGGAGCACCACAGGAGACGCCACGACCTGGTGAGCACCCTTCTCCCCTCCCTGTAAATCCCTTCGTGGTTACAAGGCATGCACGCATGATAGATAGGAGGTTGCATTTGAAGTTAGGCGTGGATCACTGAGTTCTGAATTGTTGTTTAGAATGAATTAGAAGAGGGAGAGATGAGTGCATTAGTGATGGTTCAATGTATGGTTTTGTGGCTGAACCTGTGGGTTTTGGGTGGTTGCTGTTGTGTCCCAATGATCCAATGGCTTGGTTCTCAAATGTGGATGAATTTTCAAGGTTAAATGACTGCTGGAAATCAGTAGGAAGGGCCTTGATATTTGAGAAGTGTGATCAGTGTACATGATTGTGAGTTTGTTTGCTTGAGGTTTAGAGAAGCTTAGGTTCTCTAAGAATGCTAGTTTGAAGTTCTGTAGAAGCTTTGGCAGTAGCTAATAAAATATTTGACTAATGAATGAATTTGATGATGGTGTTGGGTCTCTGTGGCAGTGGATCAGTGAATAGAAACGTGAGAAAAGATTAATGGTGATGACCTTTGATGGCTTATTGTATGTGGCCTGTAGATATGGGGAAGTCTTTTATGAGGGTTCAGGATCATGACTGAATGGATTGGATTGTTTACAGTGGGTATGAACCATTAGCCTTGTTGTTGTTATTTTGAGGTTTCTGCTGGATGATTAGCAGATGGGTAAATCTTAATATATATCATATTTAGTGGGTTTTGAGGTTTGATTGGAGGGGATTTCTTGAGGGAATGAGTGGTCTGAACTCTGTTGATATTTTGAAGAAATCTTGTTGGCTTATGTGTTGATGCTCTTATGTTGGAGGTGGAATTCAATGTAGGCAGTGGTTTGGTTTGAGTTGTGATTTTATGTGATTGTCTAGATGTGTGCTGGTGTTGTGTTTGGGAAATTCTGAGGATGTGTAAGGTTCAATGAGATTTTTATTATGGAAGAGGTTAGTTTAGTGTTAATGCTTGGTCTCTTGAAGCTTGAGTTTGGAAGTAGAGTGATTGAGTTTTGAGGGCCAGTTCTGAGGGAGCAATGGTATATTAAAGCATGAATTTCTGGTCTGTAGAAGTCTTGTGTGTGTGTGTAGGCGATGTAGTTTAGTTTAAGTGATTGGGGATTGTTAGGTGTTGTGATATTGAGACTAACAAAGTCTGTTGTTGCTGTCCTGAGTTTGTAAATTTGCTGGATCAGCAGTGCAAAGGCTTGGATGGTTAGAAGAAGACTTGATTTATGGTTTTATGTGAATCAGTAGTGAGGCTATGTGTGTTAGGTGAATGTGGTTTGCTGCTGCGTTTGAGCGTTTAATGTTGAGATGCAAGGTTGCTGGCTGGTTGATGCTAAAGTTTGGGAAGAGATGGATATTAGAATAGAAGTTGTGTGTAGGTTATAGCTGGGCATAAGCTTAGATTCCATTATCACATGTGTGGTTCAGTTGGAAAAGGTTGCTGTAAGGCTGCCTACTTTAACTGAAATCTGGGTAATGTGTAGACGTCGGATAGTATCGTGTAAGGTACCGTTGGAAAGATAAGGAAGAGATCTTTCCAACGAACATTATGTCAGCTCGATTGGATTTCTGGATCAAAAGTTATGGACTGTTCTTTGGGACTGCGCGATAGGTTCAGAAATTCTGCATTAGTGTTAGTAGGCATTCGTCGTAGAACTGGTTGTTCACGAGCATGTATGCATTGTTTTGTGGCTAGTTTATGGTTTCCATGTATCGACTTGGAGCTTTGAGCGGCGTCAGGAGAGACGCGGGTTTGTCGGTTGGACTTACTAGCGAAGTAAGTATTCTTGCCTCGTTCCCACCCGGCTTCGGGTTTTCTTGGATTTGTTTTTGATTTTGATTCGTGATATCATACTTGGTTATGATTTAGATACATGCATGTCTTTTTATGATTTAGTTAGATTTTGGTGCATGTATGTTTGTTTTCGGGATGTTGGCATCGCTAGCTTTAGTTTGTCTTCAGCCCGGATTCAGTGGAACAGGTGAGTTCCGGATTTTGCGAGAGCGTTGGGGACGGGACACCCTGACGTTCCCGCATTCCTGGCCAGAGGGATGATACTCTGGCTATCCCTGCCAGCTAGTGGGGCGAGCACTGGCCATGTCGACATGAGAGAGAGGTGGCGTTACCGTGGGCGACGGATTTGTCGTCGGCAGCAGATGCTATGGGATGGTACTGACCGGGGGATTATCTTTAGAGGAACATAGATAGGATAGGGGTCTTACTATTGCCTTTGTTCTTGTGGTAAACCCCTAGGTTTCCAGGATACGGGACATTGTCCCACTGTTTATTGATATGCTATGCAATATGTTTTTTTTTTATATCTTACCTTTGTGTTCCTTGCAGGGTGCTTATTGAGTTTTCCTTTTGAAAGCTCACCTCTTTATGTTCCCTTTTTCTTAGGTCCTCAGGAGCAGGAGGCGGGACCCTGAGGGATAGTGCGTGGGACGGAATTTGTTGAGGTTCAGAACCTCTTTTGTTTTTTTATTTATTTATTGTTGAGTGAGACTTTATAGGACTCATTATTCAGACATTTGTAGGGCAGTGGACCCTTGTGACCATTTTATGTTATTTATGCACTCTATTTGTCTCATGTTTTATGGATTTGATGTTATATGCTATATATACTTAGGCCTCGTACCCGAGTAGGGCTTGTCTCTACTTGTGTACGGCCGATCTGTGACGTACCCGAGGTCCCAGGATTCGGGCGGGACATTACATATTTAAGTGGTATCAGAGCCAAGGCAGATAACGGACTCCCTCGTTACCCTAAAGACTTAGTCAACGTAGATAGACTCAGTGATGGGTTGGGTAGTCCTAGTTTGACTGACAAGTTCCTCCCTTTACCTTGCAGAGGGAGATAGCTGGACATAGAGATCAACACGTAGGGTGGTTATCATCGTTGGAGGAGGAGGTGGAGTCAGTGAGGGAGAACACTCCACCACCAGGAGCATTACTCCGTACAGCGGCCGAGGAGGAATTCCGGGCCGAGATGCGCTCTGCCGTTCAGGAGATCATGCGGCGCATGGATAAGTTACAGACGGTGGCAGAACAGAATCAACAGAGGTTGATGGAACTTGAAAGGAGGATACCCCCACAAGGAAGTCCGGTGGCGCAAGTGATTGTCCAGATCGGAGAGACACCGGTCAGGGACGATGGTGTGGTACGGTGTGAGCGTTGTGGAGGTTTTGGACACCAGATGCCAGAGTGTAGGCACCCACCGATTAGGTGCCTCAATTGTGGGAGCGAGGAGCACCTTGCTAGGTACTGCCCTGGGAATGGAGATGGTGCAGGACCTTCATACACTCCGATGACACCCTAGAGCCTTGGCGAAGGCGTAGTTAATCATGTTAAGTTGATGGGAATAATGTAGAAATTCTATGGACATTGATTGTATAAACTGTTGATTTCTTTTGGATTTAATAAAAATACTTTATTTGATATTGATTTGGAGTATATAAGTGATTTTGGTACTTACCCCTACCTTGTGCTGGCAGATAGACATCATGGTTGGTAGGAAAGGGCGTGGGGGAGGTCGTGGAGGAGGCAGGCGGGGGAGACCTCGCCGAGTGGAGGTGCCTCAGCCTCCAGTACACGAGGTGCCACAGCCCCAGGGGAAGGAGATTCCTCCACCACCCGTGGAGATGGAGGTTGAGTAGGAGCTGCCTGCTCAGCCAGAGGCCGCAGGGTCACAGGCTGCGGGCCCGGATCTGAGGGGGGGATACCCCCGGCTACCGTGTTGGGGTTGATGCACCAGATGGCAGGTTTGATTGAGATGGTGCAGCAGATCATGGGAGAGATTAGGAGGCCTGCTCCTTGACCATTTGAGGTTACTGCCGACCCTCAGACAGCAGAGGCTTGGCTCAGAGAGCTTGAGAAGGCCTTTGAGATTCACCAGACTGATGATGCAGAGAGGATTAGGACTGTCGGGTACCTTATGTTGGGTGCTGCAGAGGACTGGTACCATGGGGAGATACGGGCCAGGGATGTGATACCTTTCCAAACCTGGGTTGAGTTTAAGAAGGCTTTCCTGGCTAAGTATTTCTCACGAGGGAGGTTACTACAGATGGAGAGATAGTTTATGCAGCTGGTCCAGGGATCTATGACAGTGGAGCAGTATGAGGCTGAGTTTGACCGGCTAGCCCGTTTTGCACCCAATGTAGTACCAACTGAGGAGAGTAAGGTACTGAGGTTTATGGGGGGGGTGGGGGGGGGGAGGGCTGCGACCGTCGCTGAGAGATATTGTGGCCAGTCACATGTGCACCACCTATAGTGACGTGGTGGCCAGGGCCAAGTTTGTAGAGGCAATCAAGCAAGGCAGTCCACAGGTGCCTCAGCAAGAGAAGAAGGAGAAGACTCTGCATAGTCAGGGGCAACGAGGACGGACACCTTCTTCACAGCAGTCCTCCTTACGGGTCCCCTTGTCTCGATCGCGGATGCCCCCAAACCTACCCGAGGAGCTTCGTCATGCGCCTCGGGAATGATGTTAAGATTTTTCACCCCCACGGCAGCTCTCTTCTTCTGAGGGGGCTCTTCCGTTGGCTCGGCACGGGTGCTCTCCTTCCTCTTCTTCTTCTCCAGCTTTGATGGCCTTAATTGAGCCTCTTTGGCTCGGATGCTGGATAACAGATTGCCCGCGGACCACGGTGGCTCGGGCATTAACCGGTCTTTGATCTACCGAACCAAAGCAGAAAACTGAATCAACTATGAACTTGATCAAATGTTCAATAGAAGGAAGAAATTTCAGGGTAAGCCTTACCCAGGGCAATGTAGAGGCCGCTGGCTTAGAGAATCTCCGAAGTGAGATAAGTGTCAACCCGAAGATCAAAGCATTCTAAAAGTTTACTATATTCCTCCGCTTCATCAGGAGTAAGATCCCTCTTTTCCATCGGGTGAGATTTGGGAGTACCCCACTTAGTTCGGAATGTGAAATTTTCCGAGCTAGAGACAAAGAAAAATTTGGATTTCCAACCTTTGAGAGAAGATGGCTGTCGAACCACAAGGAATAGAGATTGCTAAGTGTAAACCAAGCTTTAATAACCTAGTCTAAATGGTAAATTGGGGGGTTTTGGTTCTCAAAACTAAAGAACTAAAAAGGTTGAAAGTAAGAACTAAAAATCGAGAGTTGATTGGGGTAAATCAATAGCAAGAGAGGATACTTGGGCATGAATCCCCTTTGGATTTCAATTCTTTAGATAAACAAGGATATTTATGAATCAAAGTTGGTAGTTCTTGTGCCAAAAATTCCTAACTTATATCCAATCCCTCTTCCAAGGTGATTGGATAACTAATCTCCTGGGATTGTCTTAAGATCAAGGGAATTCAAATCTTGGAAGGATTATGGGGGTGAAGTAGTTTGAAAGAGTCGTTAAGCCCTTCTAGTACCCGATTCCTCGGTGTACTCATAATACTTTCTAATGAAGTAGGTTCCTAATACAAGGAGGCGTCCGCTCTAACCCTTGTATGCACTCAAGTAATTTCTAATAATGAAATCACAATCAATACGAAACATTCATTAGACATTCAAGAACAAACCAACAAATCCTCATAAACATTCATTGCCAATTAATGCATAATCCAAAAGTTCATCATACCCAAGTACAAATAGATTAGTTCCCCATCAATGGGGAACTCAAACCAAAATGGAAAAGTTTACAAACTAATGAAAAGGTAATAGAGAACACCATTACCTCCAAGATTGCAACTCCAATGGTTATCTATTCTCAAGATTTGGGGGAGATGACCCCCAAACCCTAGTCTCTCTTTTTTTGCTTCTCTCCCAAGCCAACCTTCCTCTAAACTCTCCTACTTAACTATTTATACCAATGTATTAGGGTTTCACTTAAGGAATTACAACATTGCCCTTGATTGGGCCTGTGGAATTGCAAAGGTTACGGTGAACGGCCTAGTGAACGGCCGGTTCATCAGGCCGTTCAGCTCACAGGTTGCTCTGAACTGGCAGTTGGACTGGCGGTTCATCAGTTGATTCAGCTCACAGGTTGCCCTGAACGGGCAGTTGGACGGCCGTTCACAAGGCCGTTCATCTCCTTGGGTGTCTGCTCCTATGCCCGGGTGTGAATGGCCGTTCACCAGGCCGTTTAACCCCTGTTTTCTTCAAAATGTCTTCGTTTGTCCTTCGTTTTGTTGATAAATGCTTCCTCTACGTCGGCGTTGCTTATAATTGCCCTGTTTACAAAATATGAAGCATTCTAAGTACCAGTAGGCTATAAATCAATGCATTTGATATGAAAAAATGTGTATAAGTGATAAGAAAATATACTCATTTAAACACTTATCAAATATCCCCACACTTAAGTATTTGCTTGCCCTCAAGCAAATAAGACAATGAAAGTACAAGTAGAAGAAAGGATAAGTGTTCAACCTCCGGCAATAATAATAATGAATCTGCTCTATCTCAAGTTCACCATCGAAGTGTGTGTGTTCTCCTATTTTCACACTGGGACCTAGAGTTTGTATAATGTCATCACGACTCTAGATGAGTGTTTTCACTCCACATACCATGTTCTAGAGTCTTAGCAAGACAAGCATTCCCTCAATGGACTCTAGAGAGTCCTTGAGGCCCTAAGTTTTATGACAACCAACCCTCTATTGAGGCAATGGTGGACAAGCTTGAGAGTCCCCTTTTTTTTTATTTGCGGGTAGGGCATCTCTAATGGATCCGACTTTCCCGAGCTAAAGATCAGTGTAGAGTGTAGGTCCTCTTTTCTTCAGGATGCACATGCTGTTTAGGCACCAGAACACCCGGGTACTTAGAGGGTTACAACTCTACCTAGATGTGCTCATACTTAGAAGTGATTTTTCGAATTAAGAAACACCCTGATTAGGGGCCAGGACCCCAAACTACTTCATCACAACAAGTAGCGGAACACCGTCTTTATTGCTCTAGTGACTCAATTGCTATGTACATACTATTTTATTTTTCTCTTACTTGTCCACTAAGTTGAATTATAAAGGGTTAGAAGCTAAACTAGTGCCACGAATCCTCTTGGAGCCATTGAGGGAAATGCTTAGCAAATAAAGTCAACAAAACATGGCAGTGGGTTATCTATTGTGACTAGAGCTTTTGAATTGCATGAATATAATCTCTAGATGTCCATGGTGTGTCATAGGAGAATTCTAAAAAAATTTTGAGTACTAAAATGGTGAACAAGAAGTAGAGTGAAACATTGCATTCCCTAATAGTGCCATCATAGGTCCATGTCAGACATGTTGCTCCTGTGTATAGATATTTTCAATGAATGTTATGAAATTCAAATAATGAGTTCCCTATCCCCACACTTAGAGTTTTGCAATAAATTTATCAATGGAAGGAAGCTACCCATCCCCACACTTAAAATCGTACATTGTCCTCAATGTACACAATTAACTTGAAAAGTGTGTAGTATGCAATAATAACAAAGAGGAGGGCAAACTGAAACTTCCCCGGTTATGTTTGGTAGATGGTGTTGCAATTTGATTTAGACGTGAAAGCTTTTGCCGGGGTGTTCCATCATGAGTATCTGCAAAATAGAGTGAGAGAGGAAGAATAGCTCGAAAGGAGATGACATAGTGCAGGAGATAAACAAATGAAAAAGAAGTGCTGTTAACAATAAATCTCAATGATCCGTATGTAGTTGCTCATCGGATGCTGGTGCGGCCTTAGGCGAAGGGTTCAAGATTGGTGCTACAGTTGCTTGTGCTCGTGTGTTTGTCGCCGTGTGAACGGTCAAGAGAGTGAATGCGTGGGTGAGCTCAGCGACTGTGTCTTTCTCCTCATTATCTTTTATGCATGGGCGTGGCCCTTCCGCACGAGGTGGTGTTGACTGAGCTGCAACTTGGAAATGTTGGTGAGGAAGAAGTAGTGGAACCCTGATGCGCAAGTTGAATTGGGCCATGGTGTACTGAACAAAAGGTTGGTATTTCAGGTTTGCTTGCAAAAATAGCTTTTGAGAAAAATCATTTAGAATGTTTGCAGAACAGCATTGTAGCATTGCCAATCACCATGTGAACGGGCCAGTGAACGGCCGTTCACTATCCAGTACAAAGACCGGTATGGTTTAAATCAATCTTGCTGGTTCCATAAAGTCCAGATTTTGAACAAAACATTAGTGCATACCTAGCATGATGAGTCTAATGATGCAAATACGGACAAAGGAATTTAATGTCAATAGATCTCATGAGTTCTATCACTATAAAACAAATAACACAAAGAGACAAGATTGAAAAGAAATTTTTGACTTGGGTTGCCTCCCAAGAAGCGCTTGTTTATCGTCATGAGCTTGACGTACCTCAATCTTACCTATGGAGGGTCATATGTGAAGAGGCATCCATCAGTATTTCCAAAAAAACATTTGCCGAACAAGATTTTTCCCAAGTTATCATATATGGAGCAAGTTTGGAAATTCATACCAGGGTCACCCTCATCTAGTGGATGAGTTGAAGAATTAGAGAGTACCCTTTTTCTTTGTACTTGCCTCCATATGTATCCATCGGCAATGAGTTTCAGCTCCTTCCACTTTGTCTTTCTCGACAACTTTGGAGGTTGAGTTGAGGTGGTGCCAACATTCATGAGTTTTTCATGTTCTTCATTAAGTTCTCCCACAAATTGGGATGTTGGATCAGTATGTAAGAAGTCCTCCAAGCAATCGGTTGTGATCTTGTCAACTTCATCGACACTAAAGGAGGTGTCACCGTGATCCATGGTGTGTCGCATGGCTTTAGGCAGCTTGAACACCACTTCTTGGTCCCCTACTCGAAGTGCCAATCTTCCGTGTGCGTGGTCTTCCAAGGCTTGAACCGTGGCTAAAAAGGGGCGGCCGAGTATGATCGGGACATCTACATTATCATCAACGTCCAGGAGGACAAAATCAGCTGGGAATACAAATTGATTAATCTGAATCAGCACATCTTCAGCTAGCCCCTTTGGTCGTCTCACTGATCTATCGGCTAGTTGAAGTGTCATCCCCGTTGGTTTTGGGGCTGAAAGACCTAACTGCATGTACAGCTTGTAGGGCATCTCATTTATACTTGCACCGGAGTCTGCTAGTGCCTTTTTCACAACTCCTTCACCCAACATGCAAGGGACTACGAAGCTCCCTGGGTCCTTCAGCTTTTTGGGTAGCTCATGTTGTAATATTGCAGAACATCGAGCATTCAATGTGACAGCGTCTGCATCTTCCAGCTTCCGTTTGTTGGAGACCAGTTCCTTCATAAATTTAGCATACTTTGGCATCTAGGCAAGGACTTCCACCAACGGTAGGCTGATGTGTAGCTGTTTAATCTTGCTCATGAATTTTGTGAACTGAGCATCTTCCTTGTCCTTTCTGAGCCTCTCCGGATATGGAAGTTGAGGTTGATATGTGGCTTGGGGTGTTTGATCTACCCATTTCTCTTTCTCTCCTGGTTTCCCTGTTAAGTTTTGTTGGGGCTCAACTTTCTCAACCTCCACAGCACTTTCAATCGGCGATGGTGCAATGGATGACTGCACTTCTTTGCCACTTCTCAAGGAAATGGCCTTGCAATGCTCCCGGGGGTTTGCCTCCATGTTTCCCGGAAGGATACCTTGTGGCCTTGTTGAGACATCCTTTGCCAATTGCCCCACCTGGTTTTCCAATCCCTGAAATGCTGCTTGAAGATTTCTGATTGAGGCACTAGTGTCTTGCATGAACTTCAACATGGTTTCTTCCAAGGTGGATTTCTTTTCTTGCGGTGGCCTTGGCATCAATTTGAAAACCAGGTGGATATTGTCCCGCTTGGGGGTTCCCATATGAAAGCGCCGGGTTGTTCCACATTGGGTTTTGTGGTCGATACTGATTGTTTGGTATTCTCTGTTGGTTTCCCATGTATTTGACTTGCTCCATAGGTGATGTCTCAGCACAAGAGATCGGACAATTTGATAGCTCTTGGCCTCCTCCACAAGTAGTGCAAAACATAACGGCAACCGGAACTGAGCTACTACCAACATGGGGGGCACCACCCGCGGTAAGGAGGTCAATTTGTTTTGACAGGGTGTCCAATTTTTCAGCAAGGGAAGTGTCTATAGAAGGAGGGCCTTCTACCGATCCCACGAGCTTGACTTGCTTATCCCTTGTGGACCAATGGGCCTCATTCCCGGCCATGTCTTCGAAGATCTTCTCTGCTTCTTCGGGGTACTTATTGCTTAATGAGCCTCCTGCAGCACAATCCACCAAGACTCTATTGGCATTGTCTAATCCATTATAGAAGGTGCGGACCTTGCTACAAGCATCTAAACCATGCTGAAGGCAACGACGAAGTAGTTCCCTGAACCTTTCATAGGCTTCAGAAAATGTTTCACCCCCATTCTGCCTGAAGGCATTGATGTCAGATCGGAGCTTTACGGCCTTGCTTGGTGGGAAGTAGCGGCCCAGGAATTTCTCTAGCATGTCAGCCCAAGAACGGATGGAACCCGAAGGGAGCGTTGTGAGCCAACTATAGGCCCCTCCTCGTAGACTCCATGGAAAGAGTCGCAATCGAATGGCTTCATCGGTAACTCCATCTGGCTTAGAAATGCTGCAGATTTGAAGGAACTTTGCTATATGCGCATGAGGGTCTTCATCTGGCCTTCCATCAAATTGAGCCGAATTTTGAAGCATATGCATTGTGCTTCCCTTGATCTCAAAGGTGTTGATATTAACATTCGGAGGGTGGATGCTGAATTCTTCTCCGGTGTATTGAGATCGCTCATAGTCAGCTAATGTACGCCTTCTTTCGGCCATAATGGGTACTACTTCAGTTTCAGTGTCAATCTCAACTGTGACTGAGTTTTCTGCTTCAGAAGAAGGATCCAGCGATGAACCTTCTAATCCTCTCAAACGTCGGTGAAAGGTTCTGTCAATTTCACTATCTCTTTCCAGTAGACCCTTGGGGTTCCTTCGGGTCATGCAACGATTCCTCGCACGTAGAGATAAGACGAAAAATGAGTATCCAAAGGATCAAAATAAAATAAAATAGAAGAAGAAAAAGCAAACAAGAAAATAAGAGACTAAATTAATAAAATCCTAGTCTAATTAGCAATCCTATTCCTCGGCAACGGCGCCAAAAACTTGATGAATGGTTTTCGCAAGTATACTGGTCGTGGTCAAGTAATAAAGTGGACTATGGGAAGTCGGATGTCGAACCACAGGGAATAGAGATTGCTAAGTGTAAACCAAGCTTTAATAACCTAGTCTAAATGGTAAATTGGGGGGTTTTGGTCCTCAAAACTAAAGAACTAAAAAGGTTGAAAGTAAGAACTGAAAATCAAGAGTTGATTGGGGTAAATCAATAGCAAGAGAGGATACTTGGGCATGAATCCCCTTTGGATTTCAATTCTTTAGATAAACAAGGATATTTATGAATCAAAGTTGGTAGTTCTTGTGCCAAAAATTCCTAACTTATATCCAATCCCTCTTCCAAGGTGATTGGATAACTAATCTCCTGGGATTGTCTTAAGATCAAGGGAATTCAAATCTTGGAAGGATTATGGGGGTGAAGTAGTTTGAAAGAGTCGTTCGCCCTTCTAGTACCCGATTCCTCGGTGTACTCATAATACTTTCTAATGAAGTAGGTTCCTAATACAAGGAGGCGTCCGCTCTAACCCTTGTATGCACTCAAGTAATTTCTAATAATGAAATCACAATCAATACGAAACATTCATTAGACATTCAAGAACAAACCAACAAATCCTCATAAACATTCATTGCCAATTAATGCATAATCCAAAAGTTCATCATACCCAAGTACAAATAGATTAGTTCCCCATCAATGGGGAACTCAAACCAAATGGAAAAGTTTACAAACTAATGAAAAGGTAATAGAGAACACCATTACCTCCAAGATTGCAACTCCAATGGTTATCTATTCTCAAGATTTGGGGGAGATGACCCCCAAACCCTAGTCTCTCTCTTTTTGCTTCTCTCCCAAGCCAACCTTCCTCTAAACTCTCCTACTTAACTATTTATACCAATGTATTAGGGTTTCACTTAAGGAATTACAACATTGCCCTTGATTGGGCCTGTGGAATTGCAAAGGTTACGATGAACGGCCTAGTGAACGGCCGGTTCATCGTGCCGCTCAAATTTCACAGTTGCTCAATCAGCGGTTGGACCGGGCGGTTCATCAGTTGATTCAGCTCACAGGTTGCCCTGAACGGGCAGTTGGACGGCCGTTCACAAGGCCGTTCATCTCCTTGGGTGTCTGCTCCTATGCCCGGGTGTGAATGGCCGTTCACCAGGCCGTTTAACCCCTGTTTTCTTCAAAATGTCTTCGTTTGTCCTTCGTTTTGTTGATAAATGCTTCCTCTACGTTGGCGTTGCTTATAATTGCCCTGTTTACAAAATATGAAGCATTCTAAGTACCAGTAGGCTATAAATCAATGTATTTGATATGAAAAAATGTGTATAAGTGATAAGAAAATATACTAATTTAAACACTTATCAAATATCCCCACACTTAAGTATTTGCTTGCCCTCAAGCAAACAAGACAATGAAAGTACAAGTAGAAGAAATGATAAGTGTTCAACCTCCGGCAATAATAATAATGAATCTGCTCTATTGACCAAAAACCATGTCAATTCGTATGCATGTTGACCAAAAACCATGATTAAAAAAAAAATGAATTCTCGGGAAAAACTCTAAAAAGCAAAAAAGTTCTGAATTTTCGGAAAAAAATTGAATTTTTATAAAAACTCTACAAAAATTCTAAATATTTGAAAAAAAAACAATAAGGGGCTTGAATGAAGAATTTCTGGAAAAAGTCCTTACAAAAGTATAATATTACAAAATATATATTACCGCTCTTATTACCGTTTCTTAGTGGATGGAGGAACCCGATCTGAGTTTTGGATAAAATTCTGGAAGCTACCATGCCCCATCAAAATCAAAGCCTTTACCTGGCTTGCGTTGGATAACAAAATCCTTACTTTAGACAATCTAAGGAAACGCGGTTGGAATGGGACAAGAACTTCCTGCTACCTGTGTGGAGAAAGGGAGGAAACAGTACTACACCTACTCCTCCAATGCCCATACTCATCACGTATTTGGCATCACTTCTCACAACTCTGGCAATTGGGTGCCACCCCCCCTGGGGCCAACCTTCACTCGCTAACTCCTTACCCAAGGAAACCCATATGGGATGGAGCCTGTTGTCGATGGCCATCATTTGGTCACGGTGGATGGAACGCAATAGAAGATGCTTTCTTGATAAACTCCGCGTTTTCACGAAAACAATCCATGATATTGATTTCCTCACATTCGCTTGGCTTGATGCAGCTCACACATCGAAGAGGCCAAGGTAGGTGGCGATGGAAACGATAGTAAAGAAAAGCCTTGCGTTCATCCGGGAGGAGGACCGGCAGCTTCCACCAGATAGGGACTTCGAAGATACTCAGGCTGAGTAATGAACTCTTTGGAGGAAAGGAGAAGGGATGAAGGAGGGTTTTCCAGGACATCTTATGGGACTGGTTTTTTTCTTTTTCCAATAGGGGCTAAATAGAGGGGTACTCAACCCCTCTTGTATCAAACCCGACAAGGGTCCACCTATATAACCGTTTTCTACTATAAATAAAAAGAAGTGGTTTATCCACTTTAATAAAAAAAAATTAAAAACTATATATATATATATAGGGCCAAATGGGAGGCAACCGGGAATGCACAGTGCATCCGGCCGACCGCGTGATATCACGTATGTGTGTGTATATATATATATATATATATATATATATATATATATATCTTAATTTTCAAAAATCCCTCAAATAAATAGATAATTTGAAATAAAAAAAGAGGGAAATTATAAAATTGAGGATTTGAGTGATTAAGTTTTCAGAAAAATACTCTCATAATATAATATTTTAAAAAAAGGGGGGGAAAGAAAATTGACGTACCTTGAGTTCGTTGCCGCATTGTTGGGACAAGTAAGTCAGCAGTGGAGTCAATATGGCCAATGAATATGCTTTCATTGATAAATTGGGGGCTCTTTGAGGATTAACCTTGCTTCCTATTCCTTATAATAACTCTTTTGTCCCTGGTGTCGTCCTGAACCTAGGTTGAAATGTCTTGATTGAAAAAAGCTTGGACATTCTTGAACCACTTTTGCGAGTAAAGCAATATGAGTTTCCCGCTTCTATCATATTTAGGAATATAGAATGAGATAGAGGTCTTCTGGTGGGAGAAATAAAGCCAGTAACGTGCACGAACCCTGAGGGAATGGGAACGTCGATATACGCCGGAGTATGTTGGTTATATCCAAACTGACGCCCAAAGCGTTGTGGATTATAGGGCTCCGCACAAAAATCTCCAGCACACCGAAGGGGAAAGACTCCACAATGAGGACACATCACATACTCCATAGTATAAGAATCCAATACTTCGGCCCTGGTGGGGTATCTGGAATCTCGCACTGTCTAGCTATTATGATAAACAAACAGGAATAGACGCTATACAAAATTTTCTTCATATCTGATAATCCTTGATAAGTTTTCACATTACCATATTTTTATATCATATTTGCATACACTTAGCATGTGATTTTGATGAATTGTAGCCCGTCGGTACTTAAAATGTGTTAATCTTGTGAAACAGGACATACCGGGGCCAATCTAATGGAAGATTCAATTTAGAAGAAATTTGGAGGAGAAATCAATCAAAATAAGGTTAAAATACATACTCCATATAAGAGGATGATCAATCGGCAATTAGAAGAAGTGTTCCATGACAAAGGAGCAAAGAAAGAGAGGAGGAGATAGGGCTGTAAGCATCCTAAAAATACAGCAAAGATCATAATTTTATTGGAGAAGCTACAAGACTCTAAAGCCAATCTCCATGTTCAGATTGAAGAAAAAGAAGTCAGGAACACACAGTTAAAATTTTAGATCATTCTGAGGTGAAATGATCATCCGATCAAATACTTAATGAAGATTGCGCAAGGCAAACGGAACCATCTGCTACAGTATTTTGAGGTTTTATTGTAGCTCCAGCGAGGCAAACGGGAAACTAGACGACCGTCTGCTATAGTAGATGGTTCTGTCTACAGTGCAGATGATTTCGTCTATAGTGTCATGCTCAGTAAAACCAGATACTAAAATTAGCCCGTTTGGGGCTATTTCTGGACCCGATTTTCACACAAGTTGGTCTTACTAAAACCCAAAACATGGGAGATAGGTTAGAGAGATTATGAGCCATATAAATATCAATGTTTAGGGTTTAGAGAGGGGTCTTTTGATCTTATTGAATATCTCTTGAAGACCCTTGGAGGCTAGGTTTTGGAGGCGGCCATCATCCACCCATCTATCCATTGATCCTCCATCATCTACCACCATCATTGATCATCAATCAGAGAGGAAAGCTTGTAGGTGAGGGAACCAAGCACTATCATCCACTTCTCCGACGACGATGCTTGGAGGGGGTTGCATCAATGGTCCTATCATCCGCCCTAACATTGGAGGGAGTAGCGTATCTCTTTATGTCTATTTCTCTCCATTATTGCTTTGTATTGAACTTGTGTTCTACTTTAATGGGGAACTAATCTTTTAGGTATTTGGGCATTGATGAACCCTTGGGTCTATGTTTAATCTTGACATTGAATGTTAATGGTATTTTAGTTGCTTTCTATTATTGAGATCTATTGAGTGTTATTCCTTGCATTAGTAATCTATGTTGCGACAACTCGGATTATTCAATCCGACGCATCGGGGGAAGAAGTGAATGCCTCCCCATGTGTGAGCATACCCCTATAGAGGGGTTGTATATGCACCAAGAGATCGGGCATTTAGGAACTAGAATTCCCTAGTATTCTTTCCTACAATCCCTCCAAGTCAAAGGTTCCCCAAAACATCATGTAGTGAGATTACTGAGTTTAGTAACTCACCTCGAGAGAGAGAATGAAAGCATTTTAGGAATCCTTGGTCCAATCTATTGCAACTATTAGCTATAACATCCTTTGTCTATCTTTATTGAGAACCCGAGGGGGATTCTTTTCTCAGATACCCCTATCCTATAATTGATTGCTCTCGCGACATCACCACATCCTCATTCCATATCATTCTTACTTTCTAGGTTTAGAATTTAGATTAGTTCACAACACCACCAATTCCCGATTAGACTAGATAATATATAACTAGTTAGTACTAGTATTTCTCTTTCTGTGTGGGATCGATACCCAACTCTTTACAGTCTACTCTATTACTTGTACGACCTATGCACTTGCGATATAAGCATAAGCATAAAGCTCCTATCAATCCTTGTCACGTCCTGACCCAAAATCCTGGGCCTCGGGCACATGAGTAGCCCGGCCGTACCCAAGCAGAGATGGGCCCCACTCAGATACAAGGCCTAAGTGATCATAAAGCAATAACACATATACAGCAGAATAATAAAACATAAATATAAAATCAGAGTAATATCAACGGAAGATGAATCTAAGGGTACATGCACCCTATAATGTCAAGTACATAAATGGTCCACATTGACCAAATCAAAAGTGTCCTCAATCATAGTAATGAAATCAGAGGTAGCTAACTTCAGCAACAGTCCCTATGCCCCACGTGGGGCCACACCCCACGCTAACCAATTCCTGGGAGTCTCCAAGGAATCATTCAAGATGGGGACTCCTAACCACGACTACGGCCTCAAGCCAAGAAAGAATAATCCAACAGAAAATCTCAAAGTATCCCCCGAACAATCGTCAGCCTGAGCTGGTCTCGACCCTTGGTCGACGGTCAGCGAATCGTCCCACTGATGGGATGGACAACCAGAGTATCCTCCCCCTGGCATGGACTACCAGGACACCAGGGTGTCCTCAACCCTGAATATCCTACTGAAGCCTCACTCCTTTGTACCGGGCAGAAGAATCCACAAGAACAACACATATCGAGTAGAAACATACACATAATAATCAAACACACATACGCTAGCATGGAATCAATAAAGCAATACTTCAACGAGTCAAGCAAGCAAGCCCGAGCATGAAATCAAGGAAACAATAATCACAGGCATCAAATAAGCATGCATGGCATCAACAAACCAAGGAACCAATCAGCCAATAAGTGGGAAGCTAGACAAAAGTACTTACCCGCACAAGCATGAGATTACGAATCAACATGATGAAGAAGAGAGGCGAAGACAGTTACCTGTAAGAGCAGGAGTGTCTAACGGCCGTCTGGTACCTCTCCCGATGTGGCTCTCGGTGTTACGCTAGTATATGGTAGATAGAACAGTGTCTTAGTAATCCATGTGTTTACATTTATTTATTATGGATTTATCAAATATTTTATGCTACGCCAATTCTAGGGTGGCCTTTAATCAAGTGGCACTCTTCCTAATTACATTTATAATGGTCTAATGTTCAATAACCCATAATTTATCTAATAAACAACCGGAGTGGGCCATGGTTACTTAATTTATTTTTAACCCAATAACTGAAGCACAACATAAGCCTAATCGGTCCCTCCAGCTCCCATTGATTTTGATGGGATAATCTCTCTCAATTACTATCCATGCATGTATGTGGGCCCCATTTCATCAACGCTAGCTTTTAATTTTCCCCAAGTTGAACCGTTATGAACCTCTAATAGTTCTTGTTATATTATATCATTTCTTTCTAACATGAGTTAACTAGAACATCCATGCTTTAGTAACCACATGAATGCAGGCGGTGGAGTCTTTGAAACTCATCTAAAATTTAAAAGCAAGTTTCCACACTCACACCTGGAATCCAAGCTGAAATGCATGGGTGAAATGCTGATAACTTCCACTCATTAATCATGTGCAAAATGCCTGAGTTCTACTATCAGGTCTTGGGGTTCCATCCCACTAAAAGATCAAGTATCCTATCTATATACATGCAAATATATGATGCAAGACTGTATCGAGTTGGTTTAACCCTCAAGGATTTACATATATAGGCATATATGAAGTCAAACAAGAGACATGGTTCACTCCATGCAATGTATACATGTGTATGTGTACTTAGAGCTCCATGAAACCACCAGGCCTCTTCTCTCCTTACTGAAATGCCATGCTTAGTCATTTATGAACTCCCTCGTTACCCAGCCTTAACTCTTAACTTCCTTTCTTTGGTCCATCAGTAAGTCATGCATGCATTCATTTACTGGGTTTCTTGTAGTCTATGGCTTTTATTTACCATAAAGTTTTGAGAGACTCACAGGGCTGGCGAGACGTCTGGCGTTCTCAATAGGAAGCTTCGGCGATTAATGGTTCTCCGAGGTTCGTTGTGCCTTGTCTTGTAGTTCACCGGTTGCGGGGAGGTTTCCTGCTGGACGGAAGGGTGTGTCGCCCTCCGGAGGGCGGGTTTGGCGGTTACGACAAAGCTCCATAGAAGTGTCACCGAGTAGTGGAGTTCCCTCGCCGTCTCTCCAGAATCCTAGTTCGTTCAGTCGCGAGCTAAGACATTAGCGAGGCCCAAGCTCCCCTTCTTAAACATGAGGAGACCTTGCGTGCACTCGAGGTGGTGGGTGGCGACAAGACCCATCACTGCCCCCCCCACCCACCTTCTGAGCACAGTGAATCCTGTGAGGCTTCGCCATACGCACGACAAATCCTTTGATGGATTCGCTGTTCAGGCTAAGGAATAACTGGAGGGTAATCGCTCCTCCTACCTCGGTCCCAGTCCTCTTCTCGGATGTGCAATAGATCCAAGCTCCGCATAGCACTCCCGTGCAGGATTGAGTGTCGTGGCTGAATCGCGAAGGAAGAGGGAGACCGTTTCTCTTAACATCAACCTTACTTATTTAGCTTCTTAGAGCCATGTGCCTCCCTTTCGTAGCTATCACGTGGCTAAGCTCATGCATTATCCTGAGTCCAAGTATTTCCCTCCAAGCTATTTTTAATTAGTTGCCACGTGTCTCACTTATATCAATCATCCTACAATCCACCCCATTTTTATCTATGATTTTCATATGTATGCCCCTCTTTGATATTCCCACTATTTCTTTGTACCTCCATTACATAATATTATTGCATGAAATGTTTGGTACTTATGCACTTACGTCCAAAGCTACATAAACATAGCTATGCAAGTCCCTCAACCATAGATTTATCAATTCATACAATAAATCCCTTCATTAACACCTTAATTAATCCACCATAATTAAGAGAGCAAATAAATAAATTCCCAACTTTGTGTGGCTTTTACAATCCTCCTTATAGCCAAAGGGTTGTTAAATGGAGTTGGGGAAGTGTTCATACAATACGACATCTCTGGTATTCTTATTAGCCTTGGATACTTGAAGTGTTATCATCGATTTTCCTCTCGAGATATATTCTGGGGAAATGACAGCCAGCCCATGCATGCAAGAAATGAGCAGGGAAGACTGTGGTAGAAAATCCGGGCCCTTTTCTATAATTGACCATATCATTTAATCCCAAGTATAAACGCGCCAAAACTGCAGTAGCAAAAACTACTTTCCTCCCATGCGCAATGTTACATGCCATCATAAAAACTCCAGGTCTAATCACCTTGCGATTATTCGACATAATAAAGAAATAGATCCAAAGAGCCACAAAAACTGCCAAATCAGTGTTAAAAATGGGTTTTGGGGGAGGATTAGATGTCGAATCGTGTTGGGAATCAAATCCTGACCTCCTAAAAAAGTCCACCTAATCCTCAAAAATACATCCTTATCAGCGTTCCGTCTTGCAAGCCATTGAAAAGTGTCGAAAAGATCCCTCAAAACAGAAAACTCTGAGTTACTTCTATGGAAAAGTATGTCATTATGAGGAACGACTTCATCATACATGGAGCCGATAATCGGAAACCCTCCGAGTTGTTTGATATCCCATAATGAAATCCCTACTTCTCCATGCAAAAAGTGGAAGATATTGGTCTCCGGACACCATAGTTCCACCAATGCCTTATAAAAATTCAAGTCAATGTCATAACGGCCAACCGAAGCTACAATCTCGCCAACCAGTTCTACTTAGGATAATTCTTTAGAATAGCTATTGACTATGTACTCAGCATAGTCAACATAATATGGGAGATCAATCAAATCACTCCTGATAGGTTCCTTGCTCTTCCATCCCTAACGGCGATTGATAATTTTATGTCCGAGAGTTTGAAACATCCTTAAATCCTTCACACTCCTTTCAGGTTTCAGATAAACCACATTGGTCAAACTATCTTCATACCAATGATTCAAGCTCAATCGAGCAATAACTATATGTGTTAGAGAGCGGTTCACCCAATGTGAATACTCTTATCTTTTGTATCTAATCACGGGTTCTGATCCGGAATCAAAGGCAGGGCTGTGGAAGATGAAGGCTTGACCTTGAGGAGGCTCACTGCAATTTTGAGCCACGTCCCAAAAAGGCTGAGAGATATTGGCGATGACAAAAAGAGTGGATTTGGGTGTTCCTACTTTTCTCACTCAATCTCACTAAAAAAGATTTCGTGAGAGAAGTATAAAGGGGGCATTTGTTTATATACACAAATAATAATATATCCCAATCTCATTAGAATTGAAATTTTAATAAATTTAAATTCATGCATCATGATCTTGATCAAATCAGGATTTGATAAATAAATAAATAGATAAATAAACAAATATGATATTATCCTAAGATAGCTTTAGAACACATATCTCGACGCTATCTTAAATCTCAAGATTGGCCGAGAACACATATCTCGAGGCAATCTAAAAAAATATATAAATCTATAGATAGCCCGAGAACAGATCTCGAGGCAATCCAAAAAACACAAATCCCAAGTCATCATAAGAATACTAATCCTGAGCAAAAAATAAATAAAAAAATAAAAATAAAAAATCAAATTAATTTAAAATGTTGATCTTATCCCTATTGTTATGAAGTTAAGATTCCGTGGTGTGAATTTTCTCAAAAGAATTAAAATTAAATTAAAATGAAATTTAAACTATTGATCTTATCGCTATTGTTAAGGGGTTACGATCTTGCGGGAGAAAACTTTTCTCTGGTGAAAATAAAAAGACAAGAGGCTTCCAACGAAAGGGACTTTTTATATTTTTGAGAAGCTCGCGATCATCGACTAGCAGAGTGGGAACGCAAGAAGAATGTGATCAGTATGTTATATATATATACGGGCCTGATACTATGGGGCCCGCCTTATCACTGTGTATTGAGAAAATCCAACGTATGGATGGAAAGAACATCGAAAATTAAACTAGCATGTCAATTTTCATACAATTTGGGAACTTGTAGGTCTTCATCTTAACAGGTGAAATTCTGAATCGGTAGGATTTCTATAAATTTTCACCCATTAAGATGAAGACCCTACAAGTTCCCAAATTGTATGAAAATTGACATGCTAGCTTATTTTTCGATGTTCTTTCCATCCATATGGTTGAAAATCCTTAAAACATGTTCCAAGGGCCAAAATGGGAGGCAACCTTATCTGAACAGTGTTCCAGCCGGCCTAATTGTATCATGCCTATATATATATATATATATATATATATATATATATATATATATATATATATATAACCCAACCTTGATCATCTTGGAGATTCAGGGGTCATATGTAGCCTTAGTATTAAAGGAGAGTGAGGACGGGCGTGATAATGAGAAAAAAAATAGAAATAAAAAAAAAGAGTCAGTAATATATATATATATATATATATAACTTTTCCGCCTCGCAGCTCGAGTCGCCACTGTTATAAAGAAAAAGAGGCCCCTCTCCTCCTCTCGGCTTAGTCGCCGAAGATTCCCACTGCATGCCCTTCCAGGCCGACGGCTGTTTACCACCTAGCCACCAAGCTCTGGCCGATCACTGACGGAGTGACCAAAATCAACCCAATCACCGACGGGGCGACCAAGATCAGCCCTATCACCAACGAGGCACCAAGATTAACCCATCGTCAATAAGATATCAGAGATAGGCAACGCCGACGAAGCACCCCATATGCCGCACCCGCCTCCTCATAGACGGATTCCACAAGATATGAAATGAAGATAAACTGCATTACCGAGTCGCCGCAGCTACGACAGACACCGTCGCCGAAGCCTCGCCTAGCTATAACCCTAACGCTAATGCCACCGCCGAGGAAGCGCCGATCCCTTGATCGTTGCATATGGGCCACCTGCGTAGGGTTACCTATCTAGATTCCTACCGTCCATGGAACTTATTCTCCATCCCTGTCCTGAAACTCATCGTATCCGCCCGCGTCGCCAAGGACCACTACCTCGCTATTGATCCCCACATCAACGAGGTCCACACACGGATGTTCCTCGATCCATGTGTAACAGTGTCTGAATGCTCATGAGCTTCCCATGAGTCCTCGCTGGGTGACTCGGAAGAAGGCGTGGAAGTAACATCGTTCCCGAAGATCCTGACGACTAACGGTGAAGATAGTCTTGGGATGTTACCAGTGACGAGGTGGTACAAGATAAGCTTCAGTGGCTCAATTATGCTATAGAGGCCGCACACAACAACAAAGACTCCATATCATAACCGATTATATACTAGTGGGAAGTTGCAAATGAACAGTGATCTTGATGTGGTTGCTTAGAAAGAGCTTTATGTCAAATGTCTCAATGAAACTTTTGATTCTGAGGCCCAGACACTTTCGACAGCTTTTGTTGTTTCGCATCAATGTTCTGGCACCAGGTGTGAGGATGTGAAATTCTACTTAAAGTGTAACACCTAACTCCCTACTGAGACGGATGCCACACCAGCCAGCCCAGAAGGGTGTCCTGAGCCTATGGCTGTTAAACAATAACTATCATAATAGATCTGGAGACAATAAATTAAAGCATTATAACATAAACTCAAGCTCAACCATAGACGAGAATCTCAACAAATACAACACACCACAAAATATCATATGTGTCTAATAAATCAAGTCTCCACATAAAAGTATAACATGATAATAATCAAACTGAAAACTCCTAAGGGACGCTAGAGCCACTACAGATAACCGAGCCTCGCTTGTAGATATGAAACTCCCCAGATCCCTGTCTACTGCCTGTAAGAAAAACGTGAGAGAGAGGGATGAGCTACCCAAGCTCAGTGAGTTTAGACAGCTCTGCCAAGAATAAGCTCATAAATACTGAAAAGTAAGCATGTCTATAAAAATATTCTATACACATAGAAGGAAAACCAAAGCATGTATGTCTGTGCATTATCTTTTAATTTCGATAGCATGCCGAGCATATTAGTAAAAACCGAGAAGAAATCAAACACAACATACATCATGGTCCTATCGTAAGTACAGAAAATGGTGGCCTCATATTGATTTATCTTGCACCCCTATCTCCAATTCTGTGCAAAATGTAATCGTAATGGCCGTTCAGAATCCTTTGCTTCGTACCATCTCATATCCGTTCAGAATCTTCTACTTCATACTATGCTGACTCAATAAATACGTATTGCATGGGCTTTCAGAATCCTCTGCTTCATACCATTTCACAATATGTATTGTATACGGTATCAAGCACCCGTATAGGTTGGGAAGGGTTTTATCCCTTAGAAATATTTTGAAATAAATAAGTATATAGTGAAAACAAGATGAAAAGGTCTGCTTCCCTTACTCGGTACTGTACACAGTCCGAAGACTACTACGACACTCTCACCGTGTCTCCTCTGGGTCCACAATAGGTATAAATAAGGTGCAACCTATCAATATGTAAATCATGCCTTTTCTTTTATTTTTTTCATAACATGTCATTCTCATTCACAAGCATAAACATCACATGAAATTTGTATTTCATAATAGCCATAAAAACTAATGGCAATAACAAACCGGTGAATGAAAACACACGCTCAATCTCATATAAGGAAATCACGGTAAAAACAATCAAAACATGAAAGAAGATTTCCAGATTTGTCCACTCACATGAAATCCTTTGCAACATAGTTTTGACCCGATCCTCCTGTCGTTCCCGCAGTGTTATTCCCTTTATCTAGTAGTCATAATAACAACTTATAATGAATACTAATTCACCATTCATAATCTCTCTTATTAACAATTCTCCTAATTATCCATGGCCCCAAGACAAATTATGTGATTTGGAGCCCTCTTTATAAACATAATAATTCTACACAACTATCACTTAACATGGAACCCTTATAAATTCTAGTAGCCTTGGTAACATATCACTAAGGCATTTCTCAAGCATATGACAAGTATGTTGGATACCTTCTTGCCGAAGCAAGAGAATTAACATGCTATAATTATGCCACATGCTCTCATTAGATCACATGTCTTAGAAGATTTCCTTAAGTAGAAACTATGTTTAACATTCTCATGAATCAATTACTCTAACATCTTAGGTTACCAACAGCCAAAAAATTAGCTTTTACCCAAACAATACTTATGGCATTTCTACAAGCAACTGATGAGCATAATTATTTCAGATCTCACCTAGTACAATCATAGTTTAATCTCAAGCACAAACATGCATCCTTTTAATCTCTAATACAACTCATATATACATTGTTATTCCAATAACTAAACTTTGATCACCAAGTAATCACACAGCCACCACAAGTCTAGTATTAACACAACCATAGAGAAATGCTTACTGAGGCATTTAAGCAAACATATGATAGGTATAAAAAATACACAGATCAGTAGCACATAGCTTCAATACCAATCTTTAATTTTCTTACAATCATTCAATAGTTCAAGCTAGAAACAGTTCTGCATACTAAATCAAGAAATCAACCTTAATTAAATTCCATGGTTATAACATCGAAACTACCACACAATCAATCTACATGATCTCATTGACTAATTCTATACAACTCATCTCAGCAATTAACCAAGTGTTCCCAGCTCCATTCCTGACCAACCTAAAAACTCCCACAGTTTAGTAGTTCCCCGACGCTGTTCTCCTGTGAAGGCTCGGCTAAGCTCCTTGATGCTAGCCAGAGCTAGTCGCTGGACAGGGGGAAGGAGAGAGAGAGAGAGAGAGTTGGTGCTTAAACCTTGCTAGAACAGGGAAACAAAGAGATGACCGGCGCTCTCTGAGTCGAGCAGGCCCGTGGTTGTGCTGCTGTGGAGGCAGAGACGGAGGATTGAAGTCTCGCAAGAGGCGGCCGATGGTACTCATCGGTTCCTTCCTCGCCGGAGCTCTGTGTAGATCTAGTGGAGAAGGAGTCGTATACGCTCAGCCGGAGTCCTCTCAGAAGGGGAAGATGGTGATTCTCAAGAAAGGCAGCGCCTCTTCCTTTCTCCCTCTCAGTGCTTATATCACAATTTGGAAAAAAAAACTGACGAGCCTTCTGTGAACTCACAGGGCTGATATGCACACTCACAAGGCCTCCGCACCATTTCGGGTGAGGGAGTAGCCGACCAGATCCTCAATTCGCGCTCCTTCACTATGCGCGTGAGAGGACCCTCCTTGTCGTCTCTGAACGTTTAATTAACTAGAGGCTTAAGTTAATCTAAAGGAGTTTATTAATCCTAATTTCCTTAATTAGGATGATTCAATTAATTGTTTGGAAACCCCTCAATTGAGCCAAACCCAATTAATGGCCCTCTTGCCCCTTTATATTGTTGGCCCACTTATGATGGCTAATGAGTTTAATTTAACTTAGTTGTATAGTTAAGTACCTCATTTGATTTGTGATAATTGAGCCCGGTCCATCTAAGGGCCTTCAAGTGACTCACTTGCAAAATGACCAATTCAAGGCCCATTTCATCTTGGCTTGAATTTAATTTAATTAAATTCTTCTTAATAGAAAACTTGATGAGATATCTAATAATAAAACGATGTTTATTGAAGAAAAATCCGGGGAGTTACATAAAGGATTTCGTCACAAGGCTGAAGGTAGGAGATCTAGAGATGAAGACTAGGCCCTTTATCAGCATTGAAGAAATGCTCCATGGAGATGAGAAGCATACAAGAATCATGGGCATGGAGATTGTAGGTGCCATATGTGCTCTTGAACCCAAATGAATTAGGATTCAAGCATTTCAGTGATTTCCTGACATAGTTATTCAAACAAGAGAATTCTTATCAAGGCCGATGTTATCTCGCTGTTGGTTCAAGTTGTAGAGAGTGGTGTAATTGATGCCGAGAAAGTCTTTGAGAAGTGCTCAGATAGTAGGTTTCAGAGTATGTTTTCTTCAGGGAATTTCTGCAAATTTTCCTTAAATATATTCCATTTTAGGTGTGGCCAGTTATGCAACCCTCATGCCATGGGAGAATGATTGTAAATTTTGAAGAGAAAGATTTTCAAAGGCTAACACTCACTTGTACGAAAGTGCACATCACTTGTTTGATAAGATGCCTCAAAGAAATTCTTATTTTTAAAGGGCAATCACATTTAGTAAGAAGTTTCATATAACCAATTGTTGCATTAATGGTTGAAACATAAATCTGCAGGGCATATGTAAACATTTTTCCTCATCTCTATCATTTGAAGATGTAATATGAGAGGGAAGCCAGAGTGGAAGTTGTAGGCGCTGGAGAGAATGTGTCACTCCACGACCTGAATCTCAGGCATCGGGCACGTGCACAGACCTGTCGTATCCAAGCAAAGGTGTACCTCACTCGGATACAAGGCCTTGGTAAACAAGAACAAATAGTAGATAATAATTAAAATCCATATAATGTCAATAATAACTCAGAGTTTTACAGCGGGATTTGAAACATAAATCGACACCCTATACAAGTCTGGGCCTTACAAGAGTCTTACAAGGAAAACCTCACACATAAGAAATCTCGAGGTCCTCGAACCTCTACTAGGATATCCAATCCCTCGCATAGCTCTTGATCCTGAGTCACCTACTCCTCAAGACCTGAAACAAAAGAGGGAAGCAAGTGGAATGAGCTTTCGAATGGAAAGCTCAGTAAGTACCCTGCAAGGAATACAATGAGGTCAAGAGAAGCAATTATGAAGCAATGATCCAATACAAAACAAACATAATAAGAACAAGACTAAGTCCAAACACATGAGGGTCACTATCCAAGGAGCTAAAACACATAGCAAGGAGTTCAATCAACTAAGAAGAACTATAAAGTCATCTCCCCGGCAGTCATCGACCTCGGCCGATCTTCAATCTCAACCACATTCAGACTCTCGAGTCCAGTAGTGCTCCTACATGTACGTATACAGCCAGCGTATCATCCCACTAACGGGTGGACATCCAGAGTTTCCTTCCCCTGGTAGGACTACAGGACGTCCAGAGTGTCCTCCCCTTGGATGCCAGCATCACAATCTGCACTGAGTGGAAGAATCCACAACACAAGAAGAGCTGAAACACCAACCCGGACGGAGCATCGGCTCACGTGTTTTCACAGCCATGTGTCGATCAATGGGAAGGCATATTCAACAACAGGAAAGGCCAACACTCACACACACTCGGATGGAGTACAGGCTCACGTGTTTCCATGGCCATGTACTGATCAATGAGCGAGCATGATTAGCGAACACAAGCATATCCAAACCATGTCAACACATCAACATGCATACATAACATGGAGTTTCAACAAAATAGGAGAATAAACATGTATATACAATCCAAGTGACAGTATACCAAACATGAAGAAATCCAGCCAATATGCGTTCAAATATTAGAGCAAGAAACAGGCATAATCAACAACATTGAATCCAAGAAGTACTGAGCAATGAGACAAAGCCAAGAATACTAGAAAAGAGCAACAACAAACCAAGAAAACCCATTGCTGGGTGGAAGCTAGACAGGTGCACTTACTCAAGTATCAAAGATCATTCAATGGTAGGGGTACTAGGCAAAAGTGCTTACCTCAAACAAAGATCTCCTCGATCAATCTGTGTCCCTCACCCTGTCGTGGCTCAGCGCTCTACGTCGTTATCTGGTAACGATAACTACAACTTAGTACCATCACCAAAACAAAGTGGTCTATTAATATTAATAATAATATTAATAATATTATTAATGCAGAATTCCTGAATCTGTTGCGCAGTCCCAAAGAATAGCTCACAACTTTTGATCCAGGAACCCAATCGAGGTGATTTAATGCTCGTTGGAAAGATCTTTCCCCCATCTTTCCAATGGTATCTTATAAGCCTCTATTGGATAATCACAGGCTATCCAACTGTCCTTCGAAGGGGACAACCAGTCTGCAGGCCCTTCTTTGCTTCCAACTTGACTAGCCTAACTTAAACCATTAAACCTTCCAATTTGGTCTATCAAACCATTTCCAAATTGATACAAAACTAACCACCTCTCCAAACAAATCCAACCCATCATCACAACTCATAATTGCATATTCAATCTCTGTCATTCAAGCATGCAAGTCAATAGTGTATAGCCCGACCAGTTCGAGGACCTGGAATTGCGTCGGCCGGTCGGTGATCCAAAGGAGACGAGCCCAATCGAATACAAGGCCTAATCTGATAAGCAGATAATACCTTTAACCAAGAGATAATCAATAATAATCCATAAGAATCTCAGCGGAAACAATATGAAATCAAATAAGGGTCTACACGCCCACACGCCCTCAACATAATCCAGGCCCTACAAGGGTCCTAACAAAATAAAAACAGTGTCCTCACACACAAGAATAAAATAACTAGGGAGGTCCTCTAACCTCAGCAATATCCCGTCCCTACTCCCGCCGTCCACAGGCTTCGAGTCTACCTACTCCCTCGGGACACTGAAATGAAGAGAAGAGAAAGTGTGAGCTTTGAATGGAAAGCCCGATAAGTACTACAGGAATCATAGTAATTAAATGACGGATATCACAATATAGGATCATCAAACAAAGGGGCTACAACCGCATTACAAACAAAGCAGATCCTAACATCCACCATTCTGACCCTGAGCCACGGATGAGAAGTCCCGAAAACATTTCGTTCCCCGGACAGACCTCAGTCAGTAATAAAGAAACGCCCGATCGCAACAGCTTCGGGGGCCGTGGCGACGAACTTGCAGCGTGTGGCCGGTAGCCACCTCTAGGTGTCGACACGGCCCGGCAAATCAACCCCTAATCGACAGCGGGGATCACGGAGTCGGACCCACGCAACCGGCCGGGAAGATCGAACTTCGGTTACAGCGCGCATTCTCCCGGCCAGCGGACACAAGACCATGTGCCATGATCAAGTGTCGCCCAGGGTGGTAGTCCAACTAAGCATTTCAACAAATGGTAGATCAAACACTACCAAAGCAGGCAACCAAGCACATACGGGGAAGGAACAATCAAACATGTATGTGCATGGAATCAAATAGCGGTACTCACAACAAATCATGCTAACTAATAGCACCGCATAAAACAAAAGAAACCCATACAAAGGGTGAAAGCGAGGCAAAGTGACTTACCTCACATTCATGATCCTATCCAACGACCCTGTAGACTGCCCGAAGCACCATGCTCCTTGATGATATCTGACACACAAAGATCTATACTCAACACACGCTCGAGTATTTCATATTATTATTATTATTTACTTTCTTAAAAATAATAATATCTATACAGAGCAAAACAATTAAATGGATCCAGCCCATAAAATGAACCCACCAAGCTTACTCGAGCCCACCTTTGAAAGTACTAAATCATAAACATCCATGCCTACCATTTTGGCCCAAGGCCCAATCTAGAATAAACCCAACTTATTATCTCAAACAATTAGACTAGGCTCGAGAAAATTAATAATAATTATTCTAATAACCAATTCAATTTTATTTAAATAAACCAACTTATCACAAGCCCCGAGAATCCAAGGTGTGATACCCTCTCTAGCTAAAGATCGACTATTATGATTCCATTCCCTCTACTTTTCTCTCCCTCGATTATTCTCATAACCCAAAAGATAACCACGAAGCCTTCCTCGAACCCATCCGAGAAAAATAAGCCTATAATCATGTATGAACTCATAAAGCCAAACTATGCTTCTCTCTCCTCTGTCAACAACCACTAATCATTAGTAGGGCCCACATAAAATTATGCCTTTCAACGAGAGAAATTTAAATACTGAATACAATCCAAAGTCATTGAAGACCCACCATATTTACCAGAAGATGCTCACACTCATTAAACCAGGAAAACCAAGGCCTAATCAAAGTGTATTAACTCAAATAAAATCCATGTTATCCACAGCCATATAATTTAAATGTCTAAGAATACCATATCCTTTCCACCCGGTTCATTGCCTTATCCCTTACAACAATCACGGAGAATTTAATCACAATAATATTAAGAATCAAAAGTAAATCCACGACACCCAAACTTTCATTAAGATATCAACTAAATAAAGCTCGAAGCCTCAATATGAGCCTAATAAACCGAATCTCTCTCTCTGTCTTCCCTTTGGCATTGATTCACACACATCAATTCACTAATAATGTCTATTATCTATTATTGCCATCATTCTAGAATAGATATTCATGAATTACAGGTATTCTTAACAGGCCCCAATAAAAGCTTAAACAAAGATTACTAACAATCATTCAAAGCCTCAATAGCCAGCATTGTACTCTCATCCGATCAGAGTTCCTACAACTTTTAATTGAGATCTAACATGCACTTATAACCAAAAACCTTCAAGAGACTTTCAATAGGCCTACCAGAAACCTTCAAGAATCTAGCATGCTTATCAACTAATAAGTTCTCTATAACTATGTATGACTTCAGGGCTGGGGAACTCACCGATATTGTGGCGTCTTTCTCTCGGTCCTCAAAGGCTACCCCGGCTACCGGCTTCCCTCTGAAGGTGGGTGAGTGCCTCTTCTTATTCTCGAGGCTCAGCGTGGCTCACGCGATCATCGAGGCGGGAGCTATAGATTTGGCTCCTTCTCATGGGACAGTGGCGGTGTTACTCGTGTATGACAATGATCGCGGCTAGGGCTTGGGTATTCACCCCAGTTCATATATATACTGACAGCTAGAAAGAGATCCAATAGGTTACAACTAACTTTTAAAACAAATTCCTCCTTATCTCAATAGATCAGGATGCTGAAGATCAGTTCGCGGCGATATACCACCCCTTCCTATAGCTTCAGGCAGCGCTGTCCCTCCTCCGGATGCATCAAGAACTCGGGCCGTCGGATGCTCTTAGCATTAAGTCCCCGTTAAATCTCCACTGTCCACCTTAAAGCACTCAGCCCACGTACGCGTTTTCATCATGTAAATATGCTCACGAGCCCCTTGTACTCCTATTTATTTAATTTCTGTTCAAAACCAGTGAAATCAGAAAACTACATTCAAGTCCTTTGAGTTCTCTTAATTTCCTTAATTAGTTCACTTTCTAGAGAGAGTGCATATTCTCTTGTAGTCCTCAAATAATAAAAATTATAAAATAGGATTCCACCAAATAAATTCCTTTAATCCCACAAAATTAAATTTCCATTATTCATGCTTTCCCCCAATTTAAACCAAATTAGAGAATTTTTTCCAATTTATAGGAAATAGTTAAAATCTGAAAATTCCACCAATTTATTCAAAAAGACTAAAATGCCCTTGGGTTTTACAAACAGATCATAGGATATGCAAATATTCTTATTTAAACTTTATACTAAACTCATATTATCATCATCCATCAATCTTTAAGCATGCACAATTTATCATTATCATTAATCAACATGCCAACTCATGAGTTCACAGCAACAAGCATTAAAGAAAACCCCTTGCATGCTCTCACAAATACAGTCCACCATGCATGTATGACTAGTTATCTACTACTCTTCCCCGACGATGGTTGCCAAGGTTTCCAAGATGGTAAATACCAGGCTAGACCTATCTAAATCCATGCAATCTCATTATTTGAACAGAGCCCACCAATACATTATCAAATTTATTAATCTATCATGCCCATCCCGGATTTATGAATTATATTATCACCAAGCTATGGTTACCATGTTTAGTACCTTCTACCCAGGTTGAGTACACATATCTATTACCATCCTAATCTGGTTAATTGTAGACAAAATGATACATTATCACATCTTTACATTAGTTCAATAACCATGCTTGCAAATTAATCAGAAGAACCCATGACCTCTCATCCTTGAAGACCCATATACATGAACTCTCTTTATTCTCCCATATATCAATAGTATACCCTTAACCTTGTGCTGAATCGTACCTAGGTACCACCCCAAACTCCCAATTTTAACAAACTCCTAAACCTCACAAAGTAGTATTCGGGCATGCAAGTATGCACATCCATACAACTAACCCAATCATTTAATCCATGCATGTATGTTCTCCTCTAAACCCGTGTTTGTAACCTTAGAATCCTAAGTTGACAGTGAATAGGATACCTTTAATATACTATCTATGCATGGAGCCCTGTAAAGTGTTTCATTTCCATGGATCTACTTCTCCAAAAAAAATAAATAAATAACCATGTATGAACCTAACTGGAATGAAACCAACGGAAGTGGAGAAGGATATGAAACTCACCATGGTTAGAGGGTTTTCTCTGGCTAGGTAGTGACGTCTCCGGAAAGGTTACGGCGATCAGGCCCCCACTACGAGAAGAGGAAGAAGGAGAAGAGAGAGAGAGGTTTCAAATAATCCTATGCCTTATAGAACACTGCAGGGAAGAAATCACAATCCCTTTATTTCGATTGACAGACGCGATCCAATTTTTTTTCCATCTTAAGCAAAATTTTAAAATGTTTCCTTGTTTCATGCATGACTTTCCTCTTATATATAGAAATATTATCATCATATCCATTAATTTGCATGAATGGCTTTTTTCGTGCTTTCTAAAAAAAATCCTCAAAGTTATGCTATTTATCTTTCAAATCATGACATCATCCATCTTTGATTTGATTGCATTTCTCCTTGATTTGATTTGATTTCTCTCCCTTGATTATATATATATATATATATATATATATATATATATATATATATATATATATATATATATATATATTCATCTATCAAATCAAGACCTTAATCCATCTTTGATTCATTGTTACTAAAAGCCATTAATGGATGTCATGATTGATAAATCGTCCCCCTTTTTATATTTGAATTCAAATGGCATCTCATCCAAATCTCATATATCTATTATCCCTCCATCAAATCAGCTCTTAACTAAATCATATCTTTAACCATTATTATAAAATATTTATAATAATCTTTGAATTTTAATTATTTCCCATAATAATATGTATAATATTTATTATTTCCCATAATAAATATATGTAAATATTATTACACCTCCCACCACCTGCATGGAAGACTCCTTTTACCTTTTATATATATATATATATACACCCATATATATAGATATATTTTTTTTAAATATCATCATCAACGTGCATGAATATTCCAAGAGAAATTCTCCCCATTTTTGCAAAGAAGCCCTTGTCTTTTCTCTTTATCACATGAAGGCCCCTTTTCCAATTCAAGTTAAGAGAGAGATCCTTCTTTGCAACTTAACCCTTACATCCATAAATTTCAAATTCAATCCAACGTTGGGGAAAACTCCAAAACATAATTAGGAGACTTATTTGGGGTTTAATTAACTAATAAAAATAATTAGTAAATAATATCTTCATTAAATTGTCGGATTTTACAGAATGTATGGCGTCGGTGCTTGGCAATGATATGTCTTTAGATAAGGATGTGGGATCAACATGGTTTCAGTTGTATGTTCTACATGTTATGATACTTTAGAATATCTAGTGGATAATTATATATTGTCACTATATGATTATAAATTTTGTACGAGGTGATATTATGTACTTGAACAAAATATTAGTGAGTGCATGCAAGATGTTTGATGGGCAATTTATGTGTTTTGAGGTTAGAACAAAATGAATATGAGGCAGTGCATTTCTGTGTTGCAATGAGATACTGAAGGTTTTAGATATTATTAAGAGTTACTGTCATTTGTTGATTCATGATGGATAAAGAGAACTTTAAATAGATGCCATAACACCAAGTTGTTCAGTTCTCATTGATCCTACATCAAAGTTAGGATTTTTTTTTTTTTTTTTTTTTGGTAAATCACAGAGCTTCTAAAGCTAGACTAGATTAAAGTTTGTAAGACTTAGAACAAAATCACACACATTCCTTGGCATATCTTCAAACTTGTCAAAAAGCCAGTTCCTGTTTGTATGTCTTGCCAACTTTGCCAGTTCATCAGCACCTTGGTTTTGATTTCTTGGAATATAAGTTGTTTCCCAATGTTGAAGTCTTAGAAGCAATCTCCTATAGTCTTCTACAGCTTCAGAATAATTTCCTTGGTTCCCATATCTTCCTCTCTGCAGCAGTCTCACCAGGTTTACATATTATCACTATGAATTACTGCTTGGTTGCTTCCCATTTGATATAGATAATTCAGGCCCTCTTTTACTGCTTTGGCTTCAGCTTCAAAAACTAATGTTGTAATATCCATTATGGCACCTGTAGCACAGAAAGAACCTCTATTAGTGAGGATTATAAATCCTATAAATGCCTTACCTTCCTCAGCTTGCCATGAAGCATCAGTGAATACTAGATGTTCATGGTGTCTTCTATTCCATTTGAGTTGTAAATTGTTTATCAGCTCTTCTACTGGAAGATTCCTCATATGAAACTCCTTAGCTGCTATCAAGCATCTTTTGGCCACCAATTGGGGATTGCTTTGATCTCCCATGAAAATTGTATTACACCTATAGGTCCAGATCAACCATAAAACATAAGCAATAATAATCTTTTCAAAATCAGTTAACTTAAGATTTCCAATTGATCCTTCTGTCAGCCAGAGTCCTTCCTGCAGAAACTCATCAGCAATTGTCCAGTTTTTCAGAAATCCTGCTGACTGAATTTCTGTCCATAATAATCTGGCCTATCTACATTTTTGGAACAAGTGTATGCTACTTTCAGTATCAATAGAACACATGGGACAGGGATCATCTGGACCAATGTTTCTAGCATACAACATGCTCCTTGTAGGTAGCCTCATGTGGAAAAATTTCCAGAGAAATAGTTTAACTCTAGGAGCAATATTTAGTTTCCACAAGGATTTCCAGCCTTCCCACTTATCTGTGCAGTGATTTGTTTCACTTAGTTCATATATGGTAGCAGTTAATGTTCTGCCCCCAGATTTGTTCATACATATCCACTTCTTAGTCTCAGATTCCCAGTCAATGTTCAAAGTTAAAATTGATTGAGCTGTGTGCCAAGGAAAAATTTCCTTAATTAGATCTTCATCCCAATTGTGGTTTACAATCAAATTAGCAACTTGGGCTTCAGATAGATCCACATCCATGTTAATGAATGTAGGTTTAAATTATATTGGAGTTTCAAATAGCCAAGTATCCATAAGTACAGAATCAGTGGCAAGAGTATAAGATGGTATAATGAAATGTTTCATCTTATCCAAAACTTTGTACAAAGATCTAAATATATGAGAGACTTTTGTCAGTTTTCTCAGTGTCCATAGGTCCACACTTCCATATTTAAATGTCATAAACTTAATCCTTATGTTTTCTTGATTAATAAGGTCCAGTGCATGTATATCCATCAAAGAAAATTTCATTCTTTTTAAATCTCTAACCCCTAGGCCTCCGTCAGACTTTGGTTTAGTAATAGTGCTCCAACCAATTAGATGGGAACCCCTACTATTACTATTCCTTCCCCAAAGGAACCTCTTGACCATTCTAGAGATATTATCAAGTATTTTGTCTAGAATATCATATGTATTAAGACCATATACAGGAAAAGCCATAAGAGTTGAATTAATGTGTTAATCTACCAGCCATATATAAATTTCTAGTTTTCCAGTTTGCTAATTTGTTCTTGACAGAGTCAAGTAGGGGTTGGAAGGTGTTTAAGGGTAGTCTATGGGGAGAGATCAGGCATTCCATCTATTTGAAGGGAAATTGGCCGTGTTTGATGTTTAGATATTTGAGAATTGCTCTCTTAATGTGCTTGTTAAATCTAGAAGGAAAAAATATTTCAGATTTATTGAGGTTGGCCCTTTGACCAGTAAGATCAGAGTAAATTTGGAGACAATGATGGATAGATTTAGCATTTTTCCTAGAAGCTTCACAACAAATGAGAGGATTATCTGCATAGAGTATATGTGTAAGGGATCTATTTTCAGAGATTCTAATACCAGTCAAGAGTTTCATTTGTTCAGCTTTTTAAGTAGATTAGTTAGGGTTTGGGAAACCAAGATAAATAGGTAAGGAAAAAATTGGGTCTCCTTGTCTAATTTCAGCCATAGGTTTAACCCATTTTCCAACCCTACCATTGATAATAAAAGCCATTGTAGTGGTCTCAATACAAGCTTTGATCCAAGTGATCCATAGAATGGGGAAGTTCATTTTGGAGAGGACTGTTATAATAGCATCCCATCTAAGAATGTCATAAGCTTTCTCCATGTCAATTTTGGTTATCATCATTGGGAGGTCCTAAGTGTTGTATTCAAGAGAATGAGTCAACTCTTGAACCATAAATAGGTTATCAAAAATACGTCTATTTTCTACAAAGGTTGTCTGTTCAGAACCAATTAGATATTTTAATAGAGGTCTGAGTCTGTTGGCTAGGATTTTTGAAATCAACTTATAATTAACATTACAGAGTGATATTGGCCTAAAATCTTGTACTTGTTGGGGGTTATCCTTCTTTGGAATTAGGCAAATATGAGTTTGGTTCCAACTATTAGGAAGCATACCATGATGAAAAAAGGATTTAATAGCTCTAAACACAGAATCACCAATAATATGCCAATGTATCTTAAAGAATTCAGCATTCATACCATTGAGGCCAGGAGATTTTCCAGCTTGCATTGAACTAAGTACTTTGTACACTTCATGCTTTGTTACTGGTCTTACCAAGGAAGATTGTTGTTCTATAGATAATGTAGGAAGATCATCAGGGAATGCTTGAAGGAGCTCAGAGGGGTCCCAACTTTTCCAAAGTTAGGATTTGATGTTGCTTCGTCTGTTACTACAAAGGTTCCTATTGGGAAGAATCAGAAAGAAGGAGAAAATATGACTAAAGCCCACACATATTGAATCCGGATTCAAGAGTTCCATTGACCTGTTAATCTAAAAGAAAATGTGTCAACATCGGGCAAGTTTAAAACTGATAACATGTTGGAAGTCAAAGGATCCATTTGAAAGGAAAAAGTTGGTTATAAAAAAATAAATAAAAAAAGAGAAGTCATGCAGAATAAAGGGAGTTAGGCCCATTTGAAAGGAAAGTTGGTGATAAAATAATAATAAAAAAGGAAGTCATGCAAAATAAAGAGAGTTGGACCCCACTTTATAAAAAAATGGGTTGATTTAATTATATTAAATTTTAAAAATTATTGTTAATGAAATAAGCACTTTATGGCTAAAATGTAATCAGAAAGAGAAATTTGAACTCATATACATGTACACGCATCTCGAGGCGGCGACGAGAGACGCATATCGAGGTGACCCAAAATACAAATCTCAAAGTGGCACGCATCTCGAGGCGACAGTGGACCACTCACCTCGAGGCAGCTGATAAAGTCCAAATCTCAAAATGACACACATCATAAGGCGGATGGCGAAATAAAAATTTCAAAGTGATACACATCTCGATGCGACGTTGGAACGCGGATCTTGATGCAGTCGATGAAACGTAAACCCTAAGGTGGTGCAAATCTCAAGGCGGCGACAAAGTAGACATCTTGAAGCGACCAAAGCAGCATAAATTCGAAAGTGGTGAAGCATACATCCTAAGGCGAAAGGCGGCTTCATTTATATATATATAATAAATTATTATGTTATGCAATAAATGAATTATTAAATCCTTTTTATTCATTGCCTCTATTTGTACTTATGCCCCCAAGACTTTATCTGGGGTAATTAATAAAAGAGGTTTGCCTCTATTAGGAATTTAAGTACCCACAATAACTAAAATAAATAATAAAATAATCATTTGTGATTCGATATATCGCATGGTGTCTTCAAAGACATGATGCCAGGTGGGTATTTTCGATCCCACATCCTTCACATTTGGCCTTAGTCTTTGTAGCTTGAGTAATTTTGATAAGCCATGCAACCATCTTTGTGACAAGCGATTTTGTTGACTGCAGTTAAAAAATGAACTCTACTTGTCTTTGTCTTCTTTTCTTCAACCATTGCCGAGGTGGGGATCTAGACCGACTGGACGCGTACCTAGGATGCTGCCATGTGTACAAACATGTGTCGGAATAAACATGTATCTGAATAAGTCTTCATGTTAAAAGAAAGAAGGGGAGAACAAACATGTATCAGAATAAACATGTATCTAAATAGGTCTTCTATGGAATTATGATACGTTTTAGGCTTGGGGCTTTACTTCTATCTGATTATCCTAGTGCTAAAAGAACAAACATGTATCAGAATAAGTCTTCATGTTAAAAGAAAGAAGGGGAGAACAGTTTACCACGTAAGGGATAACCTTCCACTCTATTTAGTCGAAATAGGGTCCTTTATACTTCATCGAGTGAAAGTGTCCCAACCAAGTAAAGAAAAGTTGAGAGAGCTTCATTCCCTATCACTGCCTTACGCAAAATGTAGTTTGAATATGTTGAAGTTGAATTGAAGGAAGGAGGCAAAGCAAGACACGGGCCACAATCAATCCACGAACTTGACTACACAAGTTAAATAAAAATTGATGGATAATGGAGTAACCTCACCATTCACTTACATGAGTGATTGTATCCTCCAAGTTATGTCAACAAGGGCGGCTCAAGGGTAAAGCGGGTGAAGCAACCGCTTTAGGCCCCCAAATTTTAAGGGCTTCATATTTACTTTTATCCTCTAAGTTTTTTGTTTTTTTTTTTGAAATCTTATTATCACAACTATAATGATAAATTATTATAATAAAATGATATTTAAAAATTTAAATTTAAATTTTAATATCTATTGGAGGCCTGATACAAAGTTTAAACCTTAAAATTTTTTAAAAGCTTATCATTGTAGTTATAATAATTATTTGTATGATAAATTAATATTTAAAAATTTTAATTTAATATCTATTGGAGGCCTCCTACTACATTTGAACCTGAAAATTTTTTAAACTTTATCATGTTAATAATAATTATTATTTGTTATAATATACAGATATTTAAATTTTTTAATTTAATATCTAATCAATTATATATCTTTTATCAACTAACTTTTTAAAATAAAAGATAATAAACTAAAGTTTTAACTTTTTTAGTTTAATACCTAATTAAATATATCTTCTCCCAACTGCCTTATTAGTTATTAAAAAACTAATCCCAAAATTATTAATTAAGTAGTCGTTGGTAAATTGGTAAGTAACGGTCGTTTTCTCTATTATAAATCAAGATTGTTTTTAAATTTTTTTATATCTTTACTCTTTTCAATCTGTTCTTTTGAGTTCTTGTTTGCAATACTCATCGATCACAAGTGATAACTAGCCCCTGGCCACGTATACATCTTCCAAGCAAATCATTCATATATTTTCACTACTCAAGTTAACCAGTTCTATTGTTTTAACTTTTAACCTTCTTTTGTTATTTTAATTTATATTTTATAAATATATTTTTCTTAATTTATAAATTTTAAACATGTCAACTAGAAAATATGAATCTGATTATGCAAAACTCAAGACAAAAGAAAAGAATTGAAGCTTTAGTACAATCTCAATAAGGAGCTATTGATAAATTTTTAATGAGCAATAAAAAAACAGAGTTAGAAAATATGGAAGAGTATCCGTCGAATGAACAAGTTACTATTGAGAATGAGTTAGAAGATATTGAAATACAAGAAGAAGAAGAAGCTAGTGAAAGTCTAATACAAATCCTCATGAAGACCAATTTGTGAATAAATCAAGTAAATAAATAATTTTTTGTAAGAGATAGTTTTTTCTATATTTCCACAAAAAAAAATTCTCTTTTTATAAAATAACCTATTATCTTTCTATTGTTTAAATTTTTGTTTGTTTGTTTTGATTTTTTATTCTTTTTGGAGTGGTTATAGAGTTACTTCCCCATCAAAATCCATAAGAGTTATCATGTTAGTATATAAAATAGTTAAAAAAATATCTGGTATAAGTGTTTGTAAAAAAATTAATAAAATTTAATTTATATTAAATAATTAAAAACCTCATTTTAAAATTTCGCTTTAGGCCTCCAACTCTTTTGAGCCGCCTCTGTATGTCAAACCAAATAATGGAAAACCAATTACATCATTTCTACTTACTGCAAACCAAACAACCTAATTATAATTTAAAATACAATATTTGAACTTACACTGTGATTTAAAATGTAGCAAACTAAATAGGCCCTTAGTAAAGAAGCAAGACAAAGAGGAAGCCTTTGTCTAAATATTAGTGCTTTATATGATAGACACGCTACTCTATTAATACTTTAACAACGTACTACAATGGATTATCTCATACATAGATGATATGATATTACTAGGTAGATTTGTATGGACATAAGTAGACCATAAGTAAGTGATCCAAAATATTCACAGGGTCACTATCTAAGTTAAAGAACGCTACACCGGTATGGATGCCAAAATTGAGTATATCTGGGAATACATCAGCACCCTAAACTTGTTTCTATAATATCACGAAAACATGCAAAAGGGTGTATTCGAATGAGACTTGTGCATCCTATGTTACAGGGAGTGAAATTTCAACAAATTTGTAAAAGTTGCAATTTTTCTGGATTAAATCAATGGGAAAGAAGTAACATGGAGTTCATTATTCTCCCATAATAATATATTGTTAGATATTTTCTATTATGTGGCCTTAATTAACCACTTTGGTTAAAGTGTCCCAATGTATTTGGTTTAATATAAAGTTGGACTCACATATAACGGATAAACTCAATCTATTAAAGTGAACAAATTCCAGTTACTTATGGATAAAGAAACAGAGTTTAAATTGGATTTGGATTGGGAATCTTGATGGATAGAGACCCTTATCCTAATCATTATATAAAGAGCTCTGGTTCTCTCTCTCTACCACATCCTAATATCCTAATCTCGGAATCTCCAGAGGCTTAAGGAGGGCGAGGGAGAGAAGATCAGAAGCTCACCGATCTCGAGTAGATCGTGACGCTAATATGTTATGATATGTTGCAGATTATTTGTGTTCATGAGAGTACAGTTGATGGTACAACATACCTAACATTAAGTAAGTAAATTATAGTTTTACGATTTACAATTCATAAAAACAAGATCCTGTTTATGCATGTTAAGTGTATTACATATATAAAATCCAACATATATATTATATGAGACATAGTTTATTACATTTGGTTAGAATTTACTACTTTTATTCAAAAATTTTAAGGAAGAAGAGTTTATTATCCTTATTCGCATAGCAAAAGTTTTGTTTCTTTTTTCTAAGCTTAGTATCATGTATACTCTTATATATATATATATATATATATATATATATTTTTTTATTTTTTGCTAGTTTATGCCATCAACATTGTAGAACCTTACCGATAAAGTTCTCCTAATTATGCTTGAAGCCCCTCTCCTTTTTAGAGACATTTAGGAGGATGTACTCCGACATTTTACCGATAAACTTGAAAATGTCATCTCTATTAGTGCACCCCCGTTCATGTGAAGAAGAAGATAGAGGTTGTTGCCCTCTTGTTGAAAGAAGTAATGCCCAAGAAGCATAAGTCCACGAGCTTGCCATCACTACATCAACATCATCATTGTCCAAAGCCATTTTGGATGGTGCATGACTTTTTAAACTTCTCAAGGGCATGGTTGAGGGAATAAACTCTCGAAAAGATTAAGTGTCGAATATGTGAAGTGAAGTGGACATTTAATCTTGGTTATCCTTCACATAAGTGGAGTCTATGATTGTGAATAGTAATCATTTATTTAATCCTGGATGTAAGGAGATTCTCCTCCCTTGTTGTATGAACTCACTACTCAACCAATTGTAGCATATCTAACAATGACCTCTTTTTGTATTTTTCTCACAAAATGAAAGTTGAAATTGTGCTAACTTTAGAGATTATAATTACAGTGGTTCACATTCCTAGATCTTTGTCCAATGTGTTGTATTTTGATCTCATAAGGGTTTGTTATCACCAAGTGTTCCTAATTTTCCACTGTTTGAAAAGGTTTTTAGGTGGCAAGGATCTAAAATAAGACAATAAATTTGAAATCAATAGTAATTTGAGAAAACTAGCTGTTATAGTGATGAGTAAATTACTACTGACAAAAATAAACTTCACAATAAGAAATTAAACTCAAATAGGTAATATGAACTTATTATCTTATTAACTAAACTTTTATGCATAATAATAAAATTTTATAAAGAAAATTAACTCTCATGCACGAGGTTAAATTCTTTTTAAAACAAGCAAAGTCTAACATTCAAAATGCATTGTTATTGAAAAACATATCCATATACACATAATAAAGAAACACACTTATCCTCGGTCCAGAAAGCAAAATAGTTAGGTATAAAAATGACCTCCTTACAAGGGCATTTGCTATGTTATATTCACTATGGAATTAAGATACGTTTTAGACTTAGGGTTTACCTTTTGTCTGATTATCCTAGTACTAAAAGAACAAACATTTATCATAACAAGTCTCATGCTAAAAGAAAGAAAGGGAGGGTGTTATACATTTTACCGCCTGAGGGGTAGCCTCCACTCTATTCAATCGGAATAGGGGCCTTGATATTCCATCCAGAGAAAAGCATCCCGTTCAAGCAAGAAAAAGTCTAGAGAGCTTCTTTCACTATCAGCTACTGCTTCATGCGAGATGTAGTTTGCATATGTTAAAGTTGAATTGAAGGAAGGAGGCAAAACAAGGCTCAAGCCATAATCAATCCATGAACGTGACGAAGGTAAGAAACACAAAACAAATGGAATATGGATTTTGAGGCTCTTTACTTGGCAACAACCATACAAGAGGTACCGAAAAATTGGTCTACAACCACAATAAATGGATAAGAAAACAGGGTTTAATGACCCAAAAAAAAAAACCTAAACATGAAGTATCATCCATTGAGTTCATATTGGTAAATTATACAGCCTAATAATATCTAGATTTAAATTCAGTTTTATTTGTTATTGAAAAAAGTTTGAGCTAAACTTGAGACAAACCCAAGTCCTTGTTACACTTGAAAAAAAGTCGCAACGAGTTCTGTGAGTTGGTTCCGAGTTAAACTCATCATGGGATCAAAATTACTATATAAGAAAGATAACACCACCTCGATCCCAAAAAGGAGTGACTTCCTCATTGTCTTGCCCTATTTCCTCTCTCCCACCGATCGCCGTGCGCGATCTCCTCTCCGAAGGGCACCAGCTCGATCGGCGGTCTCCCGCTAGGGCGTGCAAAGCTTCTCCTTGTCAGCTCGTCCTCCAGCTCTGGGGCTGCTTTTCTTCTCCTCCTCTCCTTCATGGGCACTGGTATGCTTCTCCTCTTCTATTCGTTCGAATCACTGCTATTCTCCTCTCATGTTCTTCCCTTTTATCCTTCTTAAGTCTCTGCGGTACAAGATTCACGATATCTCCCATTTTTTCAAGTTTATCTTTATCCATAAAATCACATAGTTTCAGAATCTAGAATATAAAAGAAAAGTTGATTACTTGCGGTTTGTTGATGTTGCTATTTATGGATGCTGGGTTGCTGTTTTTCCTCTCTAGAGACTGAAATTTACTGGATTTCTGTGTTATTTAGTTCTAATTTAATGTTCTCTGCCAAAAAAAAAAGGTTTGATATTGATGTGTTATATATCATGTAGAGTTGCTGTTCTACAACAATGTGATTTTTTTACATGTTGCTGTCAATTTTTTTCATCTGCAACTTCTTGTTTTCTGGAATACTAAGTTTGTATGATGAACTATGAATTGCTTTGTTAAACTTTCATTTTTAGTATTATATGAAGTATGGTGAATTGGATAGAATTAATATTATCTACTTATTTTTATTTATGATCCCGCAGAAATATATGAAACATTAAGTAGCCTTGTATGCTTGAGAGTGCAAAATTTTTAAACATGTAGACATTTTTATTCTTGTGTGACAGTACAACTTACATAGCTATATTGCTGCCTAACATGTAGAGTTATTCATGGTTGCCACCTGAAATTACATGTGCCCCTTTCAACGGGTCTCTTTCGATGCTGAAACTTGGTATTATAAAACCCAAATTTGGTGCCTAAAACCTAGTTTTTCAGACTAATAAAGGTCCTTTCAATTTTTTGCAACCAACATTTGGTTATGCAATCCTATTAGAAATCCTTTTGAAGTTTATCTATAATATACCATTACAATAGCAGTCAGCCAACTAATTAGAATTTCAAAAAGGGCTTAAAGTTTAATGGTCCATTTTATAAATTCACACAAACTTAACTGTGTTTTTTTTTTTTTTTGAAATTAGGGTTTTATAAAATTATTTATCAGAAATAAATTCTATAGTTTGATGTCTTTCAAACAAAGTGTGTTGGGAATGTCTAGGGCATGTCTATTTGTCTGTATGTGCATGGGAGAATCCAGTAAATGGACTGACTTTTCTGTTTTTGATGTTTGTTTGTGTAAAACTAGCATAAACTTTACTTCTATTTTCAAATCCACTCAACCTTATGATTTTGGACTCCAGCCCTTTGCCAACTGAAGTCACTTGAAGTGATAAGGTATTATAATCCAACTTCCATTGACTTCCATCATTCCCAAACATATCCAACAATTTTTACAATGCAAACGATGGGTGCAGAAAGTCACCAGTTTCAGTTTATCGCTTCCTTGCAAACAAACACAATAAATATAGACGTTCAAGAATTTTTCCATTTCTGAGGAGTGACGGTTTCTCACGTCTCCACTTCCTCTCACCTACAAAAGTTCACCCTTAGATAATTAGCAAGGGGATTACCTTTCATTCTCTATCCTGAAGGTCCTTTAGCTCCAACTGTAATGATAGTCTGTTGGACAACTTTGTCAGGTGACCCTTCGAATAAGGTTAGCCCCCTTGACACAAGATGTATACCCAAATACTCTGTCGTCAGTAGCTCCATCTTCTCCTATCCCTCCAGCTCAGAACAAGGGTAATAGAGATCTCCTAAGGATAATTTTCTAAAGCTCCTAGTTTTCAAGTCAATTTATCCCTCTTCCGACTTTTAGCAGAATGTTGTTGGGGTCTTGAATCAATCAGAGTGCTCACCTTTAGATCTTGGTCAACAAAATCTTAATGTCATTGTGTCATGAATCAGTTAGAGTTCTAAAGCTCCTAGTTTTCAAGTCAATTTATTCCTCTTCCAACTTTTAGCATAATGCTGTTGTCTTGAATCAATCAGAGTTCTCACCTTAAGATCTTGGTCAATAAGGTTGACGCTTCGGACTTCCCCCCTCTAAAGTGTGATTCGGTTCCCATGTCAGCCAAATTTGTGCCCTTCAAAATATCTTGCTTTGGTCCTTCTTTTGGAAAGCCCTTGTTTGGTTGTTGATATTTTTCGTCATATATATTCTTTAACATGGCCGTAATTGTATAGTTATCAGATGTAGGTTATATATGTGAAGTGGAGCACTTAGGTCATGGATTTGATGCCTTTCTATTTTTGTGTTTTGTTTCACAACCTTAATGTGATTGGATTTTGGCCTGATGGATGGATATCTTCTTGAAGCCTTAATAAAGCATGAATTTTGGTAACTTGAATACTTTTCATAGTTCTTGATTGAGAAAGAATTAGCTATCTATATAGGGCTGTTCCTTTCCTTTCTCTTATTTTGTGATATTTGGTAGGGAATGATATGCCAAAAGTGACCTCTTATCTGTCTTGTTAATGACAAGAGAATTACATGCATGTCTATGTTTTGAGTGCCTTATATGTTGACTTTCTGGCGGCTTTGAAGTTTTCCATACTTCGCAAATTGTCAAACATTTATATTCATGGATTTTGTTTTGCATTTCTCTGAGAAAATCATGGATTTAAATGATATGCATCATATTCTCTTTTAATTAATGCCAAGTTTTATATATAATTTTCAACTGGCAACTATCTATTTTTTAAGGAAACACTTTTGATTTGCGGTAGAATTATCGATGTAAGAGTTGAACTGATGTTGTTCAATCACAAGGTATTGTACTGTACTGCCAAATGGACTTGTTGTAATCATGGTGTAGGCTACTCCAGGAGCCTCTGGCTGATTACTTTCCTACAAACCTAGCATAAATATGCATGAATAAAATCAATGTCTAGATATCTTAAAATTTCAATTACCATATGATCCTGTCCTGAAATTAGAAAAGAGATATTAGGTTAAGTTGTTATCACAGCCTGTTCACAAGGAAAGCACATGCTTCTTCCATCTTCACTAAAATGGCATATGTTTATGTTTCGCTTTTATTTTGTGGCCAAGTTTTGAGATTAGTGGACTCATGTTCTCCAATAACAGCAGTTCATTAATTTAGTTATTTTCAGGGAGTTTAGTTTTGGAAATCAAGTTTTCTTATTTTAGTTTTGGACTTTGCAGATCCAATGGTGGATCACCAGAATGGAAGTACTAAAGCATCTGCCTCTGGCAGTGCTTACAAGATTGATCTTGTGAACTTCAGCAAGCGTCTGAAGGGCTTCTATGGTCATTGGAGGGAGCACAGATCTGATCTTTGGGCTTCTTCAGATGTTGTTGCCATTGCAACTCCCCCTCCTTCAGAAGATCTTCGTTATCTAAAGTCCTCGGCCATGAATATCTGGTTGCTGGGGTATGAGTTCCCAGAGACTATTATGGTTTTCATGAACAAGCAGATTCATTTCTTGTGTAGTCAGAAGAAGGCAAAACTGCTTGAAACCCTCAAAAAGTCAGCAAAAGAGGCTGTTGGTGCTGATTCTGTGATACATGTGAAGGCAAAGAATGATGATGGTGCAGGTTTAATGGAGGAGATTCTGAGTGCTGTTCGTGGTCAATCAAAATCTGATAGTTCTGTCATCGGATATATTGCAAAGGAGGCACCTGAAGGGAAGCTTTTGGAAACTTGGTCAGAGAAGTTGAGTGGCTCTGGTTTCCAACTCAGTGATGTGACCAATGGCTTCTCAGAACTTTTTGCTGTCAAAGATGAGAGTGAGCTCACATGTGTGAAGAAAGCAGCATACTTGACTTCATCTGTGATGAAAAATTTTGTTGTGCCTAGGCTCGAGAAGATCATCGATGAGGAGAATAAAGTTTCACATTCTTCTCTGATGGATGACACGGAAAAGGTCATACTTGACCCGTTGAAGGTGAAGGTCAAGCTCAAGGCTGAGAATGTTGATATATGCTACCCACCAATCTTTCAGAGTGGGGGAGAGTTTGATCTCAGGCCCAGTGCTTCAAGCAATGATGATAATCTTTATTATGACTCTACAAGTGTGATCTTGTGTGCAATTGGCGCACGCTACAACAACTATTGCTCAAATGTGGCCAGAACTTTTCTAATTGATGCTGATCCAACACAGAGTAAGGCATATGAAGTTTTGCTTAGGGCTCATGATGCTGCAATAGCTGCTATTAAGCATGGTAACAAGGTTAGTGCTGCTTACCAAGCTGCTACTGCAGTAGTTGAGAAAGAAGCCCCAGAACTACTACAACATCTGACAAAAACTGCTGGAACAGGGATTGGTCTTGAGTTCCGTGAATCTGGATTGAGTTTAAACTTAAAAAATGAGCGGGTAGCCAAAGCAGGAATGGTTTTCAACATCTCGCTTGGATTTCAAAATGTTCAAGCACAGACTAACAACCCAAAGACACAGAAGTTCTCGTTGTTGCTGGCTGACACAGTGGTTGTTGTTAGTGGAAAATCTCCTGAAGTTTTGACCCAAGGCTGCTCCAAGGCGGTTAAGGATGTTGCATACTCATTTAATGAGGATGGAGAGGAAGAGGAGCGACCAAAAGCAAAACCTGTATCAAATGGTGAGCCATTCTTGTCGAAAGCAACTCTAAGGTCTGATCATCAAGAGATGTCAAAGGAAGAACTGCGGAGACAACACCAGGCAGAGCTTGCCCGACAGAAAAATGAGGAAACTGCTAGAAGGCTGGCCGGTGGTGGATCTGCTACTGGAAATGGGCGCGGTCCTGCGAAGGCATCTAGTGACCTGATTGCCTACAAGAATGCCAATGAGATCCCCTATTCAAGGGAGCTTGGAATACAGGTAGACCAGAAGAATGAGGCTATTCTCTTACCTATTTATGGAAGCATGGTGCCCTTCCATGTTGCTACTGTCAAGAGTGTCACTAGCCATCAGGACAATCGTACCTGCACAATCCGCATAATATTTAATGTGCCTGGTACTCCATTCACTCCCCATGATGCCAACTCCCTTAAATATCAAGGTGCTATTTATTTGAAAGAGATCACATTCCGCTCAAGAGATCCTAGACACAGTAGTGAAGTTGTGCAGCAGATCAAGACCCTCCGGAGGCAAGTTACTTCCCGAGAATCAGAGAGAGCAGAAAGAGCCACACTGGTTACACAGGAGAAATTGCAGCTTGCTACCAACAGAATGAGAACAATGAGATTGCCCGACTTGTGGATAAGGCCGGCATTTGGCGGCCGTGGAAGAAAGCTGACAGGTACCTTGGAAGCTCATGTTAATGGGTTCCGATATTCTACATCGAGGCCTGAAGAGCGAGTAGACATCATGTATGGTAACATCAAGCATGCGTTTTTCCAGCCCGCGGAAAGAGAAATGATTACCCTTCTTCACTTCCACCTGCATAACCACATTATGGTGGGGAACAAGAAGACAAAGGATGTCCAATTTTATGTTGAGGTGATGGATGTTGTGCAGACACTGGGTGGTGGAAGGAGATCAGCCCTGGATCCTGATGAGATTGAGGAAGAGCAGAGGGAAAGGGACCGGAAGAATCGGATAAATACTGATTTCCAGAACTTTGTCACTAAGGTGCATGATCACTGGAGTCAGTCACAATTTAAAGGACTTGATCTCGAGTTTGACCAGCCTCTAAGGGAGCTTGGGTTCCATGGAGTTCCTCACAAATCTTCAGCTTTCATTGTTCCAACATCAACCTGTTTGGTTGAGCTGATTGAGACACCATTTCTGGTGATAACGTTGAGTGAGATTGAGATTGTTAACCTTGAGAGGGTGGGCCTTATGCAGAAGAACTTTGACATGGCGATTGTGTTCAAGGACTTCAAAAGAGATGTCCTCCGCATTGATTCCATCCCATCGTCATCCCTTGACGGAATTAAAGAGTGGCTTGACACAACTGATTTGAAATATTATGAGAGCAGGTTGAACCTGAACTGGCGCCCGATCCTGAAAACCATAACTGATGACCCTGAGAAGTTCATAGAGGACGGTGGGTGGGAGTTTTTGAACTTGGAAGCCAGTGATTCTGATTCTGAGAACTCTGGGGAGTCGGACCAAGGTTATGAGCCCTCTGATGCTGAGCCAGAATCAGAGTCTGAAGATGAAGACAGTGCCAGTGAGTCGCTGGTGGAGTCAGATGAAGATGAGGAGGATGATTCAGAAGACTCGGAAGAGGAGAAGGGGAAAACATGGGAGGAGCTAGAGAGAGAGGCCAGTAATGCTGACAGAGAGAAGGGCGATGAATCAGACAGCGAAGAGGAGAGGAGGAAGAGAAAAGCAAAATCCTTCGGAAAGTCCCGTGCTCCGGAATCAAGAGGTGCCTCGTTCAATAAGAGGCCCAAGTTGAGGTAATTCACTGTTCTTGGTACTGCAACTGTTAGCAGGAAAGTCTCAATAGCTAGGCAGAACTGGCAGTGAAATTATTTTGTAGATTGTCTGGCTTCATGCCATTTATGAATGTATTCCAAAACGGTGCTTTTAACTCTATGTCCATGTAAATCAGACTTTAGTGACTATGATGGAGCTATGCCCCACGTCTTTATTTCCTACCAAATTGCATTTGATGCGTGCTATTTTGCTTTGCTTTGCTTTGTTTACATTAACAATTTAGCATTGTTTTGGCGAATTTTCATAACACTTCTAATTGCCATGTTTTTTTTATCGCAGTTCTGTGTGTCAATGGATTATCAAGGGGCGTTTGCTACTAAAATGCTTCTATTTAGTTTACATGGGATTATTGATAAAACATATCAATCTTTATCTGATTAATATTCAACTATGTGTAAATTTAAATTTTAAGGAAAAACAAAGCAAAAGTAGATAAATATACCACAATAAATAATAATACAATAAAAGTAAAAAAGGAAAAAGAAACAAATAAGGTCAATTTTCAGTCTATATGTTTTTAAACCCCAAAGCTAACAAATAACCGATGGCAGGGGCGGACCCACATGATTGGCAGCCCCAGCCGGAAAATTTTGAAAAAATTGAGTTTGATGTGGTTTAAAATTTAATTGACATAGAGGCAGCCCGGGCTGAGGACAAAGAAGCCCGGGGTGGAGGCCCAATAGCCCACATGTCCAACTATTCTATTTCACATTACATCATTACACAGCTCTCAATATATATTATTTTATTTGATTAAAAAAATTGGGCCAGGCTCTACCTATTTTTGAATTAGTGGAGGGGCCCACATCTAAGCAACCCTTTTCATTGTTGGCCAACCCTTTTCCTTGCCGTCTTTTGTGAACCGTCACTTTCTTAGTTTTTTTTTTCTCAAAATTCAGCAACTCTTCTCAAACATTGACTTTTTAAGCCCGGTCTGGACTAAATTCCTGGGTCCGCCACTGACCGATGGTTGCGCATAGTAATCATCAGGATGCTCTCCGGGCTGATTAGAATAAATAATAATGATAATAATTAATTTTTTTTAGAAGTTTTAATTTAAAAAAATCATAATTTCTTATAATTAATCTTTTCGGGACCAAAATAATCTTTCAAAAGCTGTTTTGGTCTAGAGTTGTGTCCATTTTAGATGTTTGTAGATTAAAACAAACTTTTTAAAAACCATTTTGTTCCATATTAGACTTTCGTGGAGCAAAACAACTAAATGCCTACAAAAGAGATTGGTAAAATCCCCTGCTAGTCCTTATATTATAGTCAGGTTCCCCATTTGGTCCCTCTATTGTGAATTGCCCCAATTTAACCCTGTATTATTTTTATTGGGTCAATCAAGTCCTGGCTCTCACAGACGTTAGTTTCTCCGTCAAGTTATGCTGACGTGGCGCCTACGTGGACTTTTATATTATCCAAAAAATGAGAAGCTTGTTAAAAAGGTATTAAAAAAATCCACGTCACTGCGGATCCGGGTTTCTCATCCCCAAACCCGAAACCCTAAATTAATTTGGGTGCCCCACCCCCGATCCCCCACTTGTGATCATCTCCCCCTTCCCACCTGGCTACCGTCGCACATCAACCTTGTCGGTCTTTTACACTCCAGTCGCCACCACTCTGGTAACACCAGTCTTCTGCACTCCAGTCGCTACCGTCCCTCACCAAGCCGCCACAGGACTCCGGTAACACCATCCATCTACTAGCAGCCACAGGACTCCACTGACACCGTCCAGCTGCCAGCCACCACTGCACTCCACTGCACCCCAATCGCTGCCAGTTCCACTAACACCGTCCCTGTGACCACCGAATTCAGACATGGCAAAGTCAAATGCTTGAATTCTCAATTTTTTGTTTTTAAAATTGTCCCTTCAGTATTCTGAAATTGTATTCAACTTTTGTTTTATAAATCAATCGATTTACCATTATGAATTGTATTGTCTTAATCAACCTAAATTAAGGTTTCACATATATGAATTAACAATAATACAAGAAGATTTAACAGTGAGATTAGATTTAACAGTGAGATTAGGTTTTAAATTTATAATTAATAGCAGATTAGACAAATTTCATAATTAAAATGGGTTTAGGTCTTAATATATATGACTAAATCATATAACAAGGGGTCTATTGTCTTAGTCCAATCATTCACAGGTTCACATCAGATTTGTTTTTGCTATAAATTCAGATTTCCAAAATACAAATTTTATATTCTGATGAAGCTCTCAGCCTTCATTAGAATACAAATTCTATGAATCAAATACAAACTCTGAGAATTTAACATATGTGCTTTCAATACAACAGCATTGATAATTGAAAATGCGTTTAATACAACTTCAAGACAATCTGGTTCTTCCAATATCTGTACAACCTGATTCTTCCTATAAGATAGAATTCAACACAATTGTAGTAACATGTCAACAGCCTGATTCACTCTAAATTCAGATTTCCAAAACCAGGACTGAAGCTCTCAGCTTTCATCACAATACAAATTCTGTGAATCCAAAATACAAATTCTGGGAATTTAACATATGTGCTTTCAAGATAACTTCATTAATCATTCAAAATGCATTCAATACAACTTCAAGACAGTAGAATTTAACAGGTCTTAACATATATGCATTCAATACAAATTCATTGACCATTCAAAATGCAGCAAATTGGTACAATCTGTTTGCAAAAGTTGGTTGACAAAAAAGATTCAAACTATTCAAGTATTGAATGCATACCATATGTTCTTTTTTAAGTAACAAAACACACCAAAAAAAAAAAGAACAACCCACAAGAACTTTGCATTTTTGTCAGGGCTTTCCTTGAGTTGCAGAAGATGTTGTGTTGTTTTGGGTTGGGAAGTTTGCAGCTTCAACTGATATAAAGGTTTGCCCACTCTGTTCTCCATATTGGTTTTGGTGTGCAGCAAGCCTCCTTCTCTTTAGTGCCTGACCAACATAAACACCAAACATCAAACTTATTACTTATCAATTAAAATTGGTTAAGGCTAAGGTAATCTAGCCTCAAGATGAGATAAACCATTACAGTTAATTGACTTCCTGTGATAAATGAAGCGGAATGGGTAATCTCCCTCCCAACAACAACTCCACCAGTGTGAGCACCCTACAATGTTGCATAATGTTTCATAATTTTGGTACAAACTAACAATGCAAACAATTTCAAGAGCTAGATAAGTTCTTCACCATTATAATAAATTATGGTACTTAATACTTACTCTTATGATACTAAATGAACCTTGAGTGCCAGCAGGAGCACTTTTCTTCCCTTTTGATGCCTGCTCAGCAACTGCTTTTTGCCTCCTTTGCCTGTTTGAACCAAATTAGAACCTTTGACTTGCTTCAATTTGGGGGTAATCACTTGGAACCTACAAAGCATGACAACCGTTATTACTATATTATGAGCAACAAAATAACTTGGGAAGAAAGAGTTTTTATTACACAAAACCTACAGTGATATCTCTTTTGGGACAACGCAAACTGTTGTGACCTTCTTTGTTGCAAATTTTGCACTTGAATACCGTGCCATGCCTAGAAAGTTTTGTCTTCTTCCTATTTTTCCCTTCTAATGGCTCTCTCCTCCTTTTCTTGACAGGTCTCCTGAGAATTTTCTTCCCTAAAGATGGAAGTAGTGGCCCTTCATCACTTACTGGCCTAAAACACCTACCTTTTACTGGATTTATAGTAGAGCTGTATGCCCTTAGATAGGTGTCTTTTTTAAACCATTCAGATACATACTCAACTGGGTCTGCCCCATTAAAGGAAATGACAGCCATTGTATGCTCACAAGGGACCCTAGTTTTATTCCATTTTCCACAAGAACAACTCTGGCAACCTAGCATAATTACATGCCCTTCCCTCACATGTTGCACCAAGTCATCCCTGAACACTTCATGGTATGCACCTCCATTCCATTCTACGTTCCATTTTGAACTCTTCTTCCTTTCCTTTGCTATTTTGTCAGTAATATTAGGCCCACAAAATTGTTTCCACTTTGTAGCATATTGTCTCTTCATAACCATCCTGGTCATTACATATTGCCTAATATCTTCAAGCATTGCAATGATTGGCTTGCTTCTAGATTCTAGGATGACTCCATTAAAGGTTTCACACATATTGTTATCAATCACCTCACACTTAACTAGGTCATTAAAGAATGCTTGGCACCAACCTAAAATGGGCTACTTCTCTAATAATTCAGTCATGGTTGCCATCCATCCATTCAGACTACTTAACTTGTCTAAGTGTTTCTTCATTTCAGGTTGACTTGTAGACCTTGCCACATTCCAGAACTGAATTTGAAGGTCCTTACCTTGGTGTTTTTCCCCATCTTGCATATATGTGTCTTGCACACATCCTATGCTCTATCATTAGTAGCATGTGATTTACTGCATTGATAAGACCTTGCAGTGGAGACAATTATTAAATTAGCAGTGGAGACAATCATTTAATTAACATACAAGGTTAGTTAAAAAAGAAATTTCCAGAGATTTGTTGCACACACCTTCTGTATGTCACTCATCAGTGACCATCCTGACCCATCCCCAATGTACAGATCAGTCTTTAAAAGCCCAAGAAACCATGACCATGTTTCACTTGTCTCCTTGTCCACAACTGCCCAAGCTATAGGGAACATCTGATTATTTCCATCTCTCCCAACAGCCACCAAAATCTGTCCCTTCAATAATCCTTTTAGAAAACAGTCATCAAGGCCAATCAGTTTCCTGCAACCAGCATTAAACCATTCCATGGCTGCTGCCAAACATATGTACATCCTCTTAAATGTAGGTAACTCATCTGGCCTCTGCCTTTCAGATACAATAAAGACATTGTTGACAGGATTTGTTGCTTTCAACTCCAAAGCATAATTATTGAGCACCATAAAGTCTTTCCTGAATTGCTCTTCAATTTTTCTAAGCACCACACTTCTAACATTTCTACATACCTTGTTAGTGACAAAGACTCCAAGCTCTTTCTTGACCATTGCCTTCAAGTACCTAGGCCTAATGAAAGGGACAGAACTTATCACCTCACCAAACATGTCACCAACAACTTGGGATGTCACCTTTTTGTTCTTAGAGGTCCCTAGAAGGCAAGAGTGCTCTGCCACATAGTGTTTCACCACAAACATCTTCTCCCCAGAGCACCATGAGCACAAAATCATCCAACTGCAATTGTTTCCAGTACACTGTGCTCTCACCCTAAGAGCATCATTTTTAATATACTTAAACTCAAACCCACTCTTGGTTGAGAATTTAACAAGTTCCTTATTAAATACTTTCAGATCTGGAAACCTAAGATCTAGGCAGAAATCCTCCAAAGGGACATTTGGGTTATAATGCTTCTTAGTGGACTTGTGCCTCTTTGCTTCATCTGCACTAGACCCATCACTGGTATCCTCATTGCTTCCAGGGTCTGAGGAGTCAATATACTCACTCTCATATCCATTTACCTTCCTTATTTCAGTGTTATGCCTCCTAGTAGCCCTATTAGAAGCAGTTGCGGCATCTGCATCAGCGGATTGCCCTGTGTTTCCATCTACATCATCAGACTCTTCACCAATCTCCTAAAATTTCTTATAGAGGGACTCAACATATTTCTTCATCTTATCTCTTGCTTCTTCTCTTTCATCATCAAAATCTGAATCATAGTTTATAAATGGGACATTTGTTAACCTCTCCTTATCATCCCTATTTGACTCACTGTAACTCTGATTACCCTGCTGTGCATTTATCTCCACATTAGCATCATCAAACTGTAAGGTTTCTGACAAGGCCATGTCATGTCTAACACCTGAAATTTCCACATAAACATCCATTATTCTATGTTTCCTTAACTGCTCAACCAAATCTAAAATACCTTGATAATCACAAATTACCTTTAATGTCCCCCCATCATCTATAAAAGACAACTCCATAGACTTCTTTATATCGTAACCCAATTCCTTCACATCTCCCAAAACATCCCAGTAACATATCTTGTCAGGATCCACACAAAATTCAGCTAGAGAACCATTGACATATTTATATTGTCCTTTTCTTAATTCCCCTCCATGATGATATTTAATTTTGTAGATATCCAATGAAACCATATTATGCTGCATAAGGAACCATTAACATCATTTAAACACACAATCAAGTCAACTTTGTAATACAATACAGTAAGAAATAAAATCCCAGACCCTATTTCTTATCTATAATTAAAGGACAGAATCAAAGTTTGACCTAAAATTAAAGGACCCAATCAAAGTTTGATCTAAAACTAACGGACAACAAAGGAATTTGTTATCTAAGCCTCAATATAACCAAATTAATCCAATCAAAGTTTAAAGGAATTTTAAAGGATAATAGTATAGTGAAGGGTAGCACTAAAAAAATTAATCCAGTCAATTTGTTAATATCTAAGCCTCAAAATCAGAAGGAATTCTACCAAACAAGGTATTAATAATTTGCTTGATGTTAAGTTGATGTGTTTGGCTCCAAATTTAATATCTAGATAGCTGAAACTAGGTATTTGGAGGTCTCAGAGAGTAGTACAGTGCTCTTAAAATTTTTATCATATAAAAAGGAGAATAGTATAGTGCACATGAGGGTATTGGTAAGTATCAGATAAGAAAATCACATATAAAAAGGATTATCAATATAGATATGTCTTAACATAATGCAATAAAAAAAATCAAGAAAGCATGGCATGTATGATCATTAAAAAATTACAAGAAAGTGTTAAACCCTAAAAGAAAGGAAATAAACTCCTAAAGTTATGAATTAAATCAGATCACATGAGGTTTGGAGCACTATTAAAATTTAGATGGCTGAATCAAGTATTTATTACCCTGTCTACCATGGTGTTATGCTAGAATCAATTCTTTATTACCTCTGATCAATGCTTGTTCCATTTTCTATTTGATTATTTTAACTAGTGTGTTCCACATGGCATATTTTCTATATCAAATTCCCTCCCATGATCAATTGTTTAATTTCTTTTCTTGAATCTGACATTGCCTTATCTGGTGTGGTTGACTTATATTAATATACTTTTGTTAATTTCTGTGGATTCAAATGATTGATCTCCTGTTAAAAAAATCCCTTTGTTGGTTTCCTGGGATATTTGGAGCTTTTATCAATTGGCAAATCCCATTAATAGATCAATTCTTTATATTTATTCAGATAGCAACAAACTTGTCAACATGAGGAGGACAACCACCAATATTAATTATCTGAACTATGTTGCATATGTGGACCACATACATAATTAGGTTTCTACACTATTTTCTCATGTGTCATGCATCTGTGGACCACATGACACCTCTAATGTTCAATTTTTTGACAGGACCTTGGAAATCCCCAAAGGCATACTCATATTAGAATAGGTCATGGACAAACAAGAAACATGAGGAAAAAAAACAATTGACAAACAACATAGGAGGAAAAAGGAGAACAATTGACAAACCACGAATGAGGAAAAAGGAGAACACTCACCAACCTACCTTGTTGACTACTGTTCAGAGGTCGGGATCGTGCAATGGAGGAGAGTAGTGGAGTGGTTGCGACTGGAGTGCATAAGGCCGGCTAACGCTGGTGTGCGACCGTGGCCGGATGGCTGGGGAAGGAGTGGGGTGCGATGGAGGAGATAGGGGAGAAGCCGAGTGGGAAGGGGGAGATGATCGCAGGTGGGTGATCGAGGGTGGGGCACCCAAATTAATTTAGGGTTTCGGGTTTGGGGGATGAGAAACCCGGATCCGCGTTGACGTGGATTTTTTTAATACCTTTTTAACAAGCTTCTCATTTTTTGGATAATATAAAAGTCCACGTAGGTGCCACATCAGCATAACTCGACGAAGAAACTAACGTCTATGAGAGCCAGGACTTGATTAACCCAATAAAAATAATACAGTGTTAAATTAGGGCAATTCACAATAGAGGGACCAAATGGGGAACCTGACTATAATACAAGGACTAAACAGGGGATTTTACCAAAGAGATTGCACAAATGAAGGTCTTTATGACTCCGTAAGGCCTATAAACGCTACACAAAATGAGCAAAATGTGTTTGAAAAGCCTTTTTGCATCACAACGGTCTGCAAAAGTTGGACAAAGGGTCACTCATTCATATACTCTTACATACAATTTATCTTGTCCTTACCGATCTAGACAAATAGAAAAGTTCTATGATCTAAGACGATCATTGGGGACTCTCTTGATAGAATCCATCAACTCAAAAGCACTTCATCTCCACCCACTTAAAATGGTAGGTGGGGGAGGACTCAAGGTTTCCAAGGAATCTGTGCAAGCTCCGGCCATCCTAGCCAGTGAGAGGCTTGAGGATTCAAAAATAGCCTTGAAATTGATGGAACTTTGAGATCAAAATTCACAGAAGTTGAAGGGGACCCCAACTACTATAGCAGGGGCAGAGAAATGATCATGGGTGCATGTGGTATAGGGGAAGAGGGCAATGGAGTCAACAGAGACAGTAACCATACCATGACCTGTGCTCGAATGCTTGAAGGCATCAATAGAGTACACAATGACACTGGATGAGGAGATCATCGTCCGTGCATGGGAGCATGGGAGGCGATGAGTTGTAGTGTATATGTTAAGTTCCTTGGATTTTGTGAAGGAGAACCTGGGTCGGTTGTGGGACAGTCTGGAGACTTCTCAATCGCCGGCATGCCGAACGGGTTCTATCTAATTAGATGTTCTTCCGAGCTGATGATGGAAACTCTCTTGGCAGAGAGGCCGTGGACCATCAATGGTCAAGTGCTGTATTTGATGCAATGGTGAACAAACTTTTAGCCATGGTTTGAGCGTCTGTCAACAACTAGTTATAGGTTCAATTCCATCATCTTCCAACGGAGTTCTTGTCACCGGAGGTCCTGGACACCATGTTGAAAGCTTTGGTCGGCTTGTTAAGGTCAACGAAACGACCACTTTGATAAACAAAGTGAGATTCACAAGAGTATGAGTGGAGTTGGACTTGAACAAAACTCTCAAACTAGGTGTTTGGGTAAAAAACTCCTCTACTCGTGTATTTGTTGCCTTTGTTTACGAGAAACAAACACTCTTTTGTTACAGATGTGGTATAGTGGGGCATGGTGCGGATAAATGCTTGGCGGAGTCTACTAGGGGTCATCCAAGAGGGCTTGGAACCAAGTTACAACTGTCGAATCCGAAAGGAAAGACGCTGGTGACCAAGGAAGCCGAACCAACTAGTCAGAATATAGAGGCACTGTCGCAGGAAACACAAGAACCGAAAAAGCCACCTCACAACGAAGTTGAGGATCTAGATTATGGACCTTGGCTCGTTGTATGCAGGCCACAGTATAGAGGAAGTCAAAACTCGTGTGGTGGCTAAACCTCCAATAGAGACATCGTGGGCAGTGGCGGTAAGGGCAAGAAGACAGTCACGTGCCAGGAGGATGACTTGCACGTGACACGTGATGTCTGACCAACCCATCAGAGAGGAGGACACTTGGCATCTCATGGGTATGGGGGTTGTAGGGACGTAGCACACGATGAGGCACTATTTAAGGTATGACAATGATGTCAGAGAGGGTAATGAAGGGGGATATCAGAGAGTGTGGCCCGAGAGAGAGTAGCAGGGATGGTGTACGTCTCCATATGAGCGATTCCAACTATCTCCGAGATTCCTCGAGAAGGCTCTAGGAGCATTACAAAGACCATGATTACCCTCGAGATGATGAAATCAGCTATTTCCAAGACCTTGGTAGTCATAGAGCCGTTGATGGGGGCAGGCTGGACTCCACACCAACGGTGATGATGAAGTCAACCTTAGGGGATGGAAGTGGGACATTAACGCCTAAGTCCTCTAAATTTAATTACAAAATTAACAAAGGACCATAGGGATTATTCGCAAACTAATATTAAGGGTCATTTGACTCTAGTGCTTTATGTAACAGGATCTCTTAGGTAGATAGACATGATGAACTACTTGGAAGGAGGAATAGAAAAGGGGAGGGGGGAGGGGGGGACCTGAGCCAGAGTGACACCGGGGAGATGGAGGCTGAGAGTACCAATGAGCAATAAGAAGGAGCGAAGCGAGCTTCAACAGAGCTTCTAAAAGTAATTAAAAGGGTCGGATAGAGTAGACAGTCCCTCCAAATCCTTCAGATAAGTATAAATGAACATTTTTAATTATCTAAAATGGTCGAGGAGCATCCGGAAGGGATATTGTAAGTAGAATTAAAAGTTTGTTAAAGAGTTTTAATGTTACTATTTATTGTTTAGTAAAGTCCAGGGCTGATAGCGAGAGAGTATTCATATTCACAAGACATTTCAGTAAGTATTGGCATTGGGCGACCATACTAGCTTAGGTTTTTTCTCGGGGATTATTACACTATGGAGAAAAGGGAGTTGTGTAGTTACTCCGATAACCCATTTAAGGTATGTGATGCACTTGGTCATAAGTGGATTGTATAACAAATATTGGTTAGTCTCAGTAGTATATAATAGTCAAAGAATCGAGGACCAAAGGAAGGTTTGGCTCAAATTGGCAAAGCTTCCGAATAGTGTGGGTCCGTGGTTAATCTTGGGGGATTTTAAGGTTATCTGAGAGGTTAAGGATAGGCAAGGAGAGGGAACTTATAATTGAGACCAAAGTATGAAAACTACACTTTTTAATTCCTTTATAGCGAACAATCATCTAACCGAGCTTAAGTTTTCTGGCTCTCCTTTCACCTAGTGTAATAACTAGGAGGGACAAGCAAGAAGATGGGCAAGGTTAGATAGAATATTGGCAAATGATTAGTGGACTGAGAGTATTCCATCCTATTTTGTTAAGAGTCTACCGATATGTCAGTCTGACCATAACCCAATATTACTTCAATGTTTCTTTAATAGGGTAGGGGATCTAGGCCTTTTTGATTTAATGATACCTAGATACAATCGACTCTCTGTCAGGAAAGTGTAAAGGAAATTTGGAATAAGAAACCTAGGGGATATCCTATTCATGGATGTAAAATCCAAGATTTCATTGGAATAAATAGTTTCTAATTGTTCTCTAAATTACTCTCTAATTATTTTAGTAATTGAAGGAGTTCCCCAAACCTGGGTTTAATCGGAAAGGGTGGATTAATCGATTAATACCCTAATTAGGGTTAATGGGACTACCAAAGACTTATCTTTAATTTTAGAAAACTGGAGGACTTAAGAGGAATTGTGCTCCCTCTCTCAAATGAGGGACCTGCATGTGGGGGTTAAGAAAAGCAAGGATTTATTTGCAAAAAGTATGAGAAACACATGCAAATATGTGTATTAAAAACAACCTACGGCTGAGATTAAAAGATCTGTGAGTGATCTGATCACGAGACGTTGATCCAACCATCCATCTTTGTTGTTGGGATAACGATGAGTGTGCCCCCACTATGCGGGCATACCCTCGTCCGTTCATCTAAAAGATTGGTTTAAGTTCTATGCAAAAGATTAAATCAAAGCCATTAAAGAAATTCCAATTGTCTAGAGAAATCCAGGTCGTCCATCCTAGACTAACGATTAAGTTCGAGGCAACTTATTAAGATCCAACCGTCTATCAACGATTGATTGCCACCGCCCATCTAGATGAGGCATAGATACGAGGCGTAAATAATGAGATCCAACTGCTCATAAGTATGCAATGGGTACACACCATCGGATGTATCTGTGCCGATCATGAGGTACCGCCAGCTGTCTCCTTCTCCGCTAGCGAGCACCACCGCACGCACGTAACCCCATCTCCGCGGCGATTAGTGGACGACCAAAGAACGAAGGGACATGATAACAATCGCGCTCACCCCCCCCCCCCCACCCCCCACCCCCGATTAATGAGATCACAATCCCGTCTGGCCTCCCACTCGTGAATACTATAAGAAAAGAGCCAGCCTCGAACCCTAGTGCCACCATCGTTCCGGGAGAGGGAGAGGACTTCACAGCTCCTCCTGACGAGGAGGTGCTCGCCAGGGGCTCATCTTCGCCTTCTCCGGTAAGTCCTCCACCCCCTAAACACCGTAATGTATACGCGAAATCAATGAACTCATGACCGTGATGACACAGTGCTAGGGGTAGCCGGACCACCGCCGTGAGAGTACGTCTAGTGTTGTCCCTCCTCGAAGAAGCTCACCGGAACGCCACGAGACACCAGCGGTCGAGATCTCCCTGCACCACCGCGATGAGGAGAGGGATTGGTGACCGATCGGAGCCACCTTGAGCCACTGTCTCCAGTGAGTCCATCTTCCATGTTTTTATCTTGGTAGTGATCATGCATGCATGTAGATAAGGGGGTAGAAGCTGGGAGAGGGGAGCTTTCAGAGCCACGAAGCCGCTGGACCGACAGGAGGAGGACAGAAATTTCGCAAGAGAGAACTCCGACGATGATGCACCGCCGGTGCTGCTGACCACTCGCAACACTCGGAGACGAGAAGGAGGGGACGTGATGGGCCTGAGCACCAGTGTATGTGCAGGCATGAAATAAAAAAAAATATATATATATATATATATATATATATATATATATATATATATATATATATATATATATATATATATATATATGATTAGCTTAGTCAATTAACTAAATAGTTTGGTAGAGTCAAGTTAATGACTTAAAATAATTAGGTCTAACCCACTTCATGTGGGATTGAGTTTAATCCACTTCAAAAGTTGAACTGGGTTTGACCAGGATCTAAATGGGGGTTAAGTTAGCTCGAATCAGAAATTGTAAACCCAAATCAGATTGGATCTAGTTTGAGATTTTAAACTCGATTAAACAGGGTCGGGTTAATCAACTAGAGATGAATAGGTTTAGCCGAATCAAGTAATTCAAATCGAGTTAAAATAAAAAGAGGTTTGGTTCAGTTAGAAGGAGTGGGTCTAACCAGATTTAAAGGTTTGGTATAACCATGTGTAATTTGTAAACCCAACTAGTAAAATAAAAAATGGCAAGTGAGGGGATTTGAACCTAAGACCCCCACAACTATCTTAGTTGGTCTTAACCAGTAGGGTACTATACCACTTTTGATTGAATAGGGGGATTCAATCATAAAAGGACAAACTCTCTTATTGAAAAGGAAAGAAATAAAAGGGAGAGAGTGGGGATTCATACCCCAAACCCCCACATCCAGACTAGTGGGCCTTAACCACTAGGATACAACAACTTTTGGTAAAGGGTGGAATTCAGGAATCTAATAAGGAACTGACAGGGTTTATGAGATATTACAGTTGCTTACATAGACTCTATTACCAAATACCGGTGTAAAGAGTAGATCCACGCCTGGACGGAATCTTGCATGATTCCAGACATCTTCGATAGAGGTAAGTACACTTGCCTAGTACCCACTCTACTGAGTATTCATTGGCTTTGCTATTATCATGTTTGAGTGGTTCATGATATTATTTATTGTGTTTCCTTGTTTCGCTTGATCTGTTGATTTCATACATGCATATATGTTTTCCCTGGTTGATTGGATTCCTATTGAGCATGTATGGTTGTTTCCAGGATGTTGGCATCTTTGGTTGACTGTTAGTCTTCCGCCCGGATTAGTGGAGCATGGGGGCTCCATTGGGGAATGTTCAGGAATGGGACACCTTGGTATTCTGGCTTGCCATGCCAAAAGGACGATACTCTGGTTATCCTGCCCGTCAGTGGGGGTGATTCATTGACCGTGTCGACACGTACGAAAGGTGGCGCTATCGACATACGACCTGAGGGTCGTACGACTGGAGGGTTGATTTCAGCAGATGTTGTTGTTGTTGGCAAGGGGAAATGTTTGTCGAGCTTTTAGAACTCTTTTCAGAGCCTGAGGGCTGCTATAGATAGGAGTCGTTGTCGTTGTATTGTTTGTGGTATACTCCTTGGTTTTTGGTTGTGCAGGTCGTGGCCCCATTTGTTTGATTGATGATTTTTGGATACAATCACATTATGACTTTTTTTTTTATTTGTGATGGATTTATGATCCCCGCGGGGTACTTACTGGGTTTTCCATTTGAAAACTCACACACTTGTTTTCCTTTCTCTTTCAGATCTTGAGGAGTAGGTGACTCAAGCTTAGGAGTCGTGCGAGGGACTATGGTAGCTTGCAGAGGTCTGATGACTTCATTTATCTTCTTTGTGTGTGAGACATTATTCATAGGACCCATGTAGGGCCCTGGCTATTGTAGCTTACATGAACCCTGATTTTATTTCCGTTGTGACTCCGACTATTTGTTTATGTTATTTAAGCTATTTTGTCATTATTGTTATCTGTTGTGATTTCCTCAGGCCTTGTATCTGAGTGGAGTGTGCCTTTACTTAGGTACGGCCGGTCTATGCACGTGCCCGAGGCATGGGATCCGGGTCGGGGAGGGATAATGGACTCAACCATATATTTAATACTTTGAAGAAGGACTTATCAAAGAAGTGTGGTAAATTAGAACAGGGGTTAGATAACATAATCAGAAACGTGGAAAGTGAAATACTTATAACAGAACAAGAACATAACAACTTACTTGATGTCAAAGATTTAGAAACTAGGTTGAAATCTCTATACAATCAACATCAGACCCTCTTGAGGCAGAACACTACAATCTTGACATAGAGGGAAAGAATGAAATAGCTACAAGATGGGGATCAAAACTCTAAATTTTTTCATAAAATAACTAGGGGTCACAGAGCAAGTAATAGAATCAATCACCTTAGAAACTCTAAAGAACAAATAATCACAGATGAGGGAATTAAGAGGGAGTTCATAAAATTATACTCTAATTTATGGAACCCTGAAGGACAGAATAGAATCCAAAACCTAGTTTCAGTATTACCAGATGATCTTCCCTCCCTTACCACAGAACAAAGCAACAGACTTATTAGGCCTATTACTAGACAAGAAATTTTTAAAGCACTATCATCCATGCCTAAAAGGATATCCCCTAGTCCAAATGGTTTAGAGTTCTTTAGGGTTTTCTAGAATGTCATAGGGGATTCAGTTTCCACAACTATTTTACATTTCTTTGATATTGCACACTTTCCTGTTCATACAGGAGAGCTCGAGTCAGACGATGCCGAACTGTCTGATTGCACCATGAGAGCTTTGGCATACCATGACTTGGCGGATTGACGTAAAGGCGGAAGGTGATTGAGCAAGTCTGGAATTGGTGAGCACTTTGGACACGTTTCGGTATTTTGGCCATAATTAACTTTGGCATCAAGCTATGTGTGAAGAGTATACTACTCTATATAACAACTCCACCTGGTCTCTTTTCGCTTTATATCCCTCACAAAATGTTGTTGGTAGTGAATGGGTATATGTCGAATCAAAATGAATCTCAATGGCACCATTGTGCATTATAAAGCTGGCCTTATTGCCAAAGGCTTTCACCAGCGTCCCTATATTGACTTCAAAGAAACTTTCAACCGTGTTATCAAATCGGCCACTATTAGCCTCGTTCTTAGAATTATTGTATCTTCGGGTTGGTCCTTGCATCAATTGAATGTTAACAACACCTTTTTGCAAGCCATTTTGAATAATCATATTTTTATGCAACAACCTCAAGGATTTGTGCACCCTCAGTTTCCAAATCATGTTTGTAAATTGAGAAAAGCCATATATGACCTTTGTTAAGCTCCTCAGACTTTGTACAAAGAGTTGCGGAGTTTCCTCCTTGTCAATGGCTTCTCTAATTCTCTGTTTATCCATATTCACTCTTATAGCACTCTATATCTAATATATAATCATTACCGATACCGGTGATGCTATTATTCACAAGTTCCTCGCCATTCTCTCTCATCGATTTTCTCTAAAGGATTTGGGTGCTCTTAATTTTTTGTGGGTGTTGAGGCATATTGCATATCTATTAGTCTTCATCTATAAAAATATATTTAAGATTTTCTTGTCAAAACCAACATGAATGAGGCTAAGGCTGTTAGCACTCCAATGGCTTCTACCGAGTCTCCTCTCCTTCATGATGGTTTTCCTATTTGTGATGCTACCAAATATAGGTAGGTTTTGAGGTCACTCTAATACTTGTCTCTTACTAGACTATATGGTAATTTTGACGTTAATAAGCTATCCTAGTTTATGCATAAGTCATCTACTGCTCATTTGGCTGCTGTGAAACTTGTTCTTCTTTATCTCAAGGGAACTATGGACTATGGCTTATTTCTCTATTCTCACTCTTCATTGGATCTACATGCCTTCGCTGATGTTGACTATGCTCGTAATAAAGATAATTGTTCTTCCACTTCAGCCAATATTAACTTTCTTGTTCCTAATCTTGTGAGTTAGAGCCCCAAAAAACAATCTACTATTGGCAGGTCTACTACCAAAGCTGAATATCAAGCTATTGCCTTCCACTACTGCTAAAGTTAACTGGCTAACCCATCTCCTCTGTGAACTTGGTATTGGTCTTCCTGATGCGCCCATTGTTTATTATGATAATGTTGAGTCAAATTATTTGTGTGCCAATTCTGTCTTCATTCTCATATGGATTTTCACTTTGTTTGGGATCAAATTATGAAAAACCAGCTTCGGGTCTCACATGTTAACACTATAGATCAGTTAGCTAATTCTCTCACAAAGCATTTGGCAAGAATGTTATTTCAATCCCGTCATTCCAATCGTGTGGTATAATAGAACATGATTTTAAGTCATTTCTTAACATCACTTTCTTTTGATTTGCTCAGCGTAGAACTTATATATGGTTGCTAATAATCCATTTCTTTTCCTTATTCATGGGACATAACATATCTCGTGTGTATATATATATATTTCACTGTTGCTATGAATAAAACATAGCTTTTTTTATCTTTATTAATTTTATCTATTAAACACCACATGTGTAACATCATATGGGGCAAAATAAGAAGTCTAACAATTTAATATATATATTTATTATAAAAAACTATTATATATATATATATATATATATATATAGGCATCATACTGTACGGACGGCCGGATCACTGTGCAGATCCGGCCACCGCCCATTTCGGCCCTTGGAGCATGTTTGAAGTATTTCCAACCGTACGAATGAGAAGATCATCAAAAAATAAGCTTGTATGTCTATTTTCATTCAATTTGGTGACCGTTTGGTCCTCCCACTTAATGGTTGAAATTCTGAACCGTTAAAATTTCTATAAAATAAGAACCGTTAAGTGGGAGGACCAAACGGTCACCAAATTGTATGAAAATGGATATGTCAGCTTATTTTTCGATGATCTTCCCATCTGTACGGTTGGGAAGATGGAAATCCTTCAAACATGCTCCAAGTGGGAAGCGACCTCATTTGCACAATATTAAGGCCGGCTAGATCTTATCAGATCCGTATATATATATATATATATATATATCGGGGCCCGGCCTTATCACTGTACAAGTGCGATCGCCTCATTTTGGCCCACTTGCATAGTATTTTGAGGAAATCCAACTGTATGGATGGAAAGAACATCGAAAAATAAGCTAGCATATCAATTTTCATATAATTTGGGAACTTGTAGGGTCTTCATCTTAAATAGTGAAATTTTGAACCGGTAAGATTTCTATAAATTTTCACCAGTTAAGATGAAGACCCTACAAGTTCCCAAATTGTATGAAAATTGACATGCTAGCTTATTTTTCAATGTTCTTTCCATCCATGCGATTGAAAATCCTCAAAACACTGTGCAAGTGGCTAAATTGGGGGCGATCTTACTTGCACAGTAATCGGGTCGGCGTTATATTATCATCCCAGATATATATATATATAAGTATTGTTTGTTTTATAAAACCTTTTTCTTTATAATTTTGATTTTGATTTGGTTCCGTAGAGAGTTCACGGTACCATATGTAATATTGAGTTGCCAATTTGACTAGTGGTTGATGGTGAAAAACTTAAACTTAAACTTAAACTTAAACTGAAATGAGCTTACAAAATAATTTACTCTTATTTTGCTTGTTTTTCCTATGTTCTAATTCAAGCACACCCCTGAACCATAAAAACTAAAAATATTTATTAGAACGAAAAAAAAAAGAAAAAAAACCATAGAAGAAGTCCCATAGAATAATTTCGTCAAACAATTGAAGCCGCATTCTTGATCAACCTGGGCCTGGGCTTGACGGGCTTCAAATAGCTCTTCTGAAAGCCCACCATGGCCCTTAAGATCCGAAGCAGCACCTCCTCAACCTCGACGCCGACGTTCTCGTCCGGCTCCAAAACCCTCAGCGCCCGTGCCACCGCCTCAAGCGTGCTGACACACCCCTTGAAGGGTTCCTTCTTCAGCACCAGATCCGACTCGAAAGGGCTCTCCCCCTCCACGCTCTCGTCCATCCCCAGCGACACATGGGTCGCCGCAATAGACGACAAGAACGGGGCGCTGGCGGCGGCCATCTCCTTGGCCTGCGCCCAGGTGCCGTCGAGGACGATGAGAACGAGGTTTTTGCGGGATAACGGTGGGTTCTGGGAGGCCCAGAGCGAGAGAGGGGTGGAGTTGGGGGAGGGGAAGAGGAGGAGAGGGGTGGAGGATGGGGAGGGGAGGAGGGGCGATGAGGAAGGGTGGAGGCGTCGTCCGGGGAGGGAATGGAGGTGGAGGAGGGAGCGTTTGAGGACGGGGAGGGTGGCGAGACGGTTGCGCCGGAGCTCGTGGGGATGGTGGAGGACGAGGACACGAGTGGAGGTGGGGATCGGAGAAGGGGGTAGGTAGGGGCAGATGCATACGCTGGATGGTCGGCCGCACCCATCGAAGCAAATCTCACGGCTTCGCTTCTTCTCCTCCTCCTCCTCCGGCCCAATGCGATTGAGACCTTCATCTCCACTGGTGTCCATCTTTCGTTCTGTGGGATGTTGGTTGCTTATTAGAGACTTCTTTATGGCTTAAATAAGGTATCTTTTTTTTTTATCTGAAAATATCAATAAAAGGTGAAAAAAGAACTTTTTTTAAAGGTTTTTTTTTAATAATTTCATAATCAACAAGTTCATGCCTTTCTTTCTATTTTGCTTTTGAGTTCTTCTTCATTATAAAATCATTAGGTTGTTATGTTAGAGTACCCTTCCATACATTTATTTAAAATACAATTATTCTTTGAACATCTTTCTCAGTCACATCAAGTTTAAACCTCTAGAAATACTACTTTACTGGAATCATGTTATCAGCCGTCTTCCTGTTCTTTGCTCAATTTGTATTCTTGATAGCCCACTTATCTATTCTGTAAATTTTTATATCTAGTGTATTTCACATGTGAGTTAAATTTTGGTTTACATCAATCAGGATCTTTCTCTATGATGCCTGATGTGAATATGGATTAGGCTCAGCTATGCTAATATGAACTTTCAAGTAGTCTCCATATATATTGTCTTTAACCAGTACTTAGTGTACATTTTGTGTTCCAAGTATAATTCTAGCTCATGTAATTCTTCTTGCCTGTTGCTATTGAAAGTTGAAACTGCTAGCGTTCATCATATTTATGCAAATTGCATCTTTGTGGCATCTGATATTATTTCTAATTCCTGAAGATTATTTTCAGTCGTGTTGCTTTTGGAAACCATCAAACTTCTCATACTAAATCAAACTTCAGGATTTTCCCAATGTCACATCATGTATTAGCTCTACTGGATTTAAATTTTTTTGTTCCTTTTGAACCTATTAAAGACAAAATCATGCAATAGCAATTATGGGGGCGATGCTGCATGGTTAATGGAGGCTGTCTCATTATAGGTACACATGAAAAATTTATGAATAATAAAGCACACTAGTGCAGTGAGGTATAATTCTTGAATGGCAACTCGTAGTGGATAAGATGGGTTATTTTTTGCTTACATTGGACTTTCATTGTATTGCATGGTTGGATTCTTGGATCATGTGGGAGTTACTCCACTTGGTTGGACTTTTGGAGCCTTCATCTCACATACCATTACAAAGCCAGAATCATGCACAACATTGAAATTACCCTGATTGATCAACTTCAATTGTTAGTGACAACACAATTTATGCAAAACAACATTAACAATAACAATACACAAAATAAGGGACAATGCTCTAAGGGTGTGTTTGGTTCATGAAATTTGAGAGAATTCCCTCTGAAGTGTTTTTTGGGAATATGAGATATCGATGTTTAGTTCAAGTTATAAATGCCTGTGAATGTAACATGACTGTGTTTCACATTCCCACAATCTTTGGTTGGTTTGGTTCACATTCTAAGGAATCCCCTAACCTCCAACTAAACACCAAAATGGGATTAGAGTTTGATTGTTTAACAAGATTTAATGCATAAATTAAAGAAATATTAATTAATATTTTTAAAATTATTGCACTAGTAAGAAATTATTCATTATTAATTCAAAATATTATTTTAATTTCAAACTATTTATCTTAATTAGTATTAATTAAATCAATTTTGAAAGTTAACATCCAAACAAATTAAAACACTTGGCCCTTGACACTATTTATCCTTACGCCAGCCAAACAGCACCTTTTGGAAATATGTTTTTCTTTATTATGTGTGGTACTGTTACATTCCCTTCTTGGATGGGAATATAATTTTTTACCTATACACAAATTTTCTTCTCCATTATATTATATTTTCTTTAATCTTTCCCTTACTTCAACCCTTTTTTGTCCTATTGTAATCAATGTCCAACCCTAATATAAAAAATAGATTCAAAGCCTTTTATGGAGAAGAAGCTTGGAGCATACAACTTCCTATAGGAGCACACAGAATTGATCACCGATTACAACCCAGAGTCTGCTTCCTTCCATTAGCGTTTCCTTTATTGTTTGAAATATTTGCGAGCATAAATTTGATTGATGCTACGTTGATTTTCACTTGAAGGCTTTCAATCTTAAAAGAAAGAAATTGTAATTTATGTTCTACAGAAATGATAGATTTTCTTCTAAGCAATATAGGATCAACATGTATTTATATATAGTCTTCTCATGTTTTTCTATTATTTGATTTTTGAAATGTGAAGCTAAATGAAGGTTTATGCATATTCACTACATTCCTACTAATGCTATTCAGAGCATAGCTTTTTTTTTTTTTTTTGGTGGCATGTTTTTTTTTATTTGGTGGCATAGAGCATAGCTTTTTTGCAAAAGTATTACCTGGGGGGCCACTGTTTCTTGGTAAAAATGGCTTTCACTAATTGAATTTAAACCTATCTTTTGGACACATCAATGGCTTGCATTTCTCAGGTATAATTGTTTGTTCTTTGGGTGTTGTTAGTAAGGATCTTAATGCGGAGATTTCTAAATCATAAATTTGAGATGGAGCTTAAGATAGTTGTTTGTCCTTTGGCTCGGTAAGGATTTCAATGTGTAGGTTTCTAAATCATAAAAATTTGAGAGGGAGTTTAAGATAGTTTTTGTCCTTTGGTGTTTGTTAGTAAGGATCTCAATGTCTAGGCTTCTAAAACATAAATTGGAGAGGGAGCTTAAGATAGTTGTTTGTCCTTTGGGTGTTGTTAATATGTATACCGAAGTACTCACTTAACAACTTTCTAATGTGCTTTCTGTGGATTACCCCTATAATGGTGAACTACTCCAATTGTATAAACTTTGTTAATACATATACTCATTATAGCAAAAATCAAGCTTCCCATTAGAATATAAGGAACGTCATGTTTTTCTTTTTGTCCCTTGTCTTAGGATATGGATCGGAAGATAACTTAAATTGACTTGCCAGTTGTTTTCTTACTATTTTGACTCACCTTACTGAGATCTACATTTTAAAAGACTTCACAATTATTCCTTAGCTTACTGACTTTTTCTTTCTCACAGAAAACATGTTATCAACATAAATATCCAACATTAAAAAGTATCATCTTCAAAGAACTTCATGTAGAGGTTGTAATCTTATTTGCATCTTAATAGCTAATACTCATCATAAGAGTATCAAATTCTTGTACCATATCATTGAAATTTACTTAAGCCATATATATAATAATTTCTTTACTCTATACTCATCATACCCCAAACCCTAGTTGGGCTCGAGTGCGGGTCAACACCGCGCACTTGTAAGGTTACCCCCACAAACATGCAAGGCATAATAAGTCCAAACACTGTACAAATAATACAAACCCCAATAAACATTTTTTAGTTGATTTCCCGATAAAAATTGTTTCAACATTCATGTTTATACAATAAATCTTTAAAGCAATTCGTTAATATGAAACATTGTTCATACTACACAACTCCATATAAATCTAGTACAAGATAATTCTATTTAGTTGCATTGTTAGTCCTGTAACTAATCCTCATGCCTCTTGATCTAGACCAGAAAGTGGAGTGGAATGAACCACAATAGCCTAGTAAATGACCAATAACCTATCTAACTGGATCAAACAAGTGTTTAAAACAATACGAAATAATAGAAACATGTTCTTTAAATTCAATTCAATTTTAATGCAATCTAATGTCACAATTCAACTCATGTTTATAATAGTACATAATATCTTTCAAAATATAGCAATTTTAAGAAACATGCTTAGATCAATCCAATGATAATCAATCATTAATGGGTACCCAATATAATACTAAAATCACAATCAAGCTAAGTCCACACAATTCCTTTTGGCTAGCAATCTAATGTGTCAATGTATAGTCCTGTTAAGGATGTCGATATACCAATGTATGCCCCCACTGGTAGGGTATTGATGATAGCCTAAAAGTTCATTTAGTCCAAAATACTGAAATCCAACAAAATTAATTGATTTTGGTGTTCTAACAATAGTATGCAAAGTCTAATGTTTATAAATCAAATCACTTGACATATGTCAATCAAGTAAAACATGTGTGCTATCAATTTATTTATCCATTGTTTGTATACAAAATATAAAGGTCATTATATACATAAATATTAACATACTTTATGAAAACACTAAGGAAACGTACCTTAAGTGCCAATAGCAATTAATTCATCCCTTTGGATCACTATCAAATTCAACCTATCATAAAATTATTGTAGGTTTGTCAAACCAACCATCCAAATTATTCCAAATACCTTTGGTTCATTAATTCATCTACTAGATAATCTATGGGATTCATTCTAATCTACTTTTATACCTTTCTATTATTCATAATGAAAGTAATTTTGAAAGTTCACTAGGTTTTAGATCTAAATAGTCATAATAGGATCAATCAGTAATTGAAAAGAAAGTGGTTTCAAAATGATCTCCATAGACTGATTTTTATAATGTATAGGACTTTAATATTAGTTTAATTCACTATTACCAATTTCGATTTAGATCTCAAATCAAGATTGCTAGAAAAAATATATATTCTAGATTTCACATAAATCAGAGGATTTGTCAAATGTCACAAATTTGCAAGTTTTTATTGGGTTTTAGGAAAACAATCATAATTTTTAATCTACAAATCGGAGTAAAATAAGGTTCACCTGGATTCATAAGAACAAGAAAAATCTAGATCTTTTATTTATATATGATCAAATGACAAAAAGGATGTCAAAGATGTCGTAATTCTCTCGTGTTGGTTCTAGATTTCAATGAGATCAATTCCCATTAATCTAAGCTTCTTTTATCTCAACGAATAATATATGAATCCTTTAAAATTTTGGATCCCATAATCTATAAATCTATATCTAAAATAAAATAAAATAAAATAACAAATATAGGTTTAAAAGCTAATCTTGATCTAATCAAAGGTTTAATCTTTCGGGGAGATTTGTATGGAGATTCAAAAGAAATATCATTTCTTTCCTTTTTCTTCTCGGCCTTGACCGCTGATTGCGAGAAATAAAACATGGGTTTTCACTTCTATTTATAAAATTACAATAATAACCAATTTGCATAAAACTCTTATAAGAATATAAAATTATATAAATGTCTTAATTGGAAGTTTTTTCTTAAAAAATTCGTGGTCTTACAACACTAGTTTTTCCATATTATGTTAAAAAAACCCTTGAGATTACTTCATTTATAGTTTTTTTTTAAAGATCATTACTTAAGAATGTCATGTTCATATCCGGTTGTTTAAATTACTATGGCACATTAAGTAACAAGTAGAAACAAATAAAGTCCATCTTGGCTCCTGGTACAAAAATTTCAAGTTAAGACGTTCTTTTTTGTGGGACATTACCTTGCTTGTTACTAATTGATCTTGTTATTAACTTTCTTGATATTAAATATGCACCGGCACTTAGATTACTTTTCAGTTCTTCTGCAACTCTGTCGATTTCCAAGTTTGATTCTTGTGAAGTGCATTCGTTTCCTTACACATAGCTTTCCCTAAATTTGTAGAATCACAACTTTCTATTTCTTTTTGGAAACTTGTTGGTTCATCATCTTGTTGGGATCTATACAACCTTCCGGGGTATTTGGATGCAGGTTAGATGGAATGGAGATAAAAAGGATAAAGTAGGGGATAAAGTTATCCTTAAATTATATTCGTTTATAATTATATTGTATAAGGCTTATCCTTGTCCCCACTTTGTTTATCCTGGGATCATTCTTCATTCAAACAATCCTTAGATTTGTTGGCAAGTAAATATTTTTCCTTGGAGGCTCTAAAATTAGTAGTAATTGTTATGGCAAACCTTCTTTAATATGCTCATTCTCACTAATTTCTTTATGATTGATATTTGTAACTTGCACATTAAACACGTCATCCCAATGGTAGAATATTTTGATTTGAATGTAAATGCTCCATATTGTCCTAAATCTTCTGTCTTCTACATCTTTACTGACCATCCTTGATTCATTAAAATAAACATCTTCGGTAAGATAACCTTGTGAGTCTTCGAGTCCCACAACCAAACCTAGCTACATTCTTGACATATACAATAAGCACAAATTTCTTGGAGTTGTGGTCAAATTAGTTTCTTTGACTTGTGGAATGCATATGCATCACATGTAAATTAGAATAATTGCAAGATATTCCATGCTAGTAATCCATAAGCTTTGAGGAGTTTTTTCATCCAAAGCCATTAATGGAGACCAATTCATCAGATAGCATGTCTGAGATAACTTCCATATAAAAGATTTTATTTAGATTCACATTGTTGAGCTTTCATGGAACTCTCTCCACCAATGTTTTAATCATGCTTTCTTGTCATCCCATTTTGTTGGGATTTGCAAAAGACATTGTTATACATCAATGCCTTACTAAGTTTGTGAAACTCATCATTTTTGTATTCCAACTCATTATCTGTTCAAAGAACCTTGATACACCTTCCATTTTACTTCTTCTCAGCCTTATTAAAATGCTTGAATGCCTTTAATGATTCATCTTTAAACTTCAAGAATGACAAGTAAACTCTCCTTAAAAGGTCGTTAATGAATTTGAAAAATAAGAAGTACTACCATATAAAGTAATAAGTGACCTACAAATCCAAATTTATGCTAGTATAATAACTAGCTTTGAAGCTTCTTCTATAATGCTTACAATAAATAATAATGCTCACAACTTCTCATCATCTTTAAAACGAGATATTGCTTCATCAAAATCTACCTGCTTTTATCACTCATATGTCTATGCCTTCTATTCTATATCTTTATTGAGATCCATCATTCCCTATCACAATATGCATAAATAATAGTTTCACTAATCAACTTGTACAAGTTATTGGTCATTGTACCTTTTATCACAACTAAGCAACCTTAAGAAATTGTGAGTATTTCAATTTTTTTTCTTCGATATTTATAGCCATTTTTGCCCGAGTAGAGAAATAAAATCTCTCATCGAGTGTAATACATGGCTAAGTTTCTTAAATGTTCTCACATTGTCATCAAAGATTTTTTTTGTGCCAAGCCCTGTCAACTTGCTTATTAATTCATTTCTCATCCTTATAACCTCATAACAAGGTTTGTGTATGTGAAACCAAGATTAGTATGGGCATGGATGATTTGTTGGTCCATCATTAAGAATCCAAGTATTATAGAGAACAGATTAAAGTTCAACACCTTTTTTTTTATCCTTATTATCGTCGCTTGGGTTCGCATTCTCATCATTTCTTTTATCATCAATCTTCTTTAAGTGACCCTTCTTGCCATAATTTCAACAAACATTTTTTCTTAGGTCAACTGATTGAAATTGACTTCCCCTTAGATATACTCCTATCAATGCACACTTAATGAACTACTAAAGTCTTGTGCACATATATTTGCCACGAGAGCTTCATTCTTTATGCTTTGAAAACTCTTCATAGAAGCTTTCCTTCAGAGTTTATCAGTGAACAACACATCTATCACATCCTCTAAATTAAGCGTATTGCATTTGCTACAACTCAAATTAGCCACCAAGTTATCATAGCTATCTGGCAATGTACACAACAAGGTAACTGCTCTATCTTCCTCCCATATATTTGCATCTAGACTTTCATGTTGGCTAATGATATTATTGAGAGTATGCAAATGTTTGATGATCTTCATACATTTGTTTATCTTCAACGAATATAACCATTGTTTTAAAATAATCCAATTAAGAAGAGACTTGATATAAAGCTTCCAACTTCTATAATCCTGTGATTATAGTTTCATTTTTCACATTGAATATAATCGCATTCATTGGGCATAAATGAATAGTAAAGACTGGCTTTCCCGTCCATCTTCTCCCTTTTTTTTTTCTTTACCTATCCTCTTCAACTTTTTTTTTCCTTCTCAATTTAAGCCTTACATTGCCCTCTCCACAATATCTTGTATTTTGATATTCCAAAGCTTAAAGTCAAAATCTTTTTAGCTATCATAGTTGTCCATCTCAAATTGAGAAATCTCCATATTGCTATATTTTCATTCTTTCAAACAATGTCACAAACAACTTGGATGTAAATCTAATAGCTCTATACAAATTGATGTGGAAATTTCATGATTACTTCAATATAATTGTTATTACGAACAATTTATGCAAATCAACACTAACAATAACAATCCATTAAATGAGTGGTAATGTTTTAATGAAACACAAGCCATACCACAAACCAATTAAAACCACAATGATTTAAATGGGTCACCCGATCTAGGGCTATATCCTCCGGAAAACTGTCAAGCATAATTCTACTATTAAGAAGTTGTTGTACCCTAAGGAAACCACAAACTAATTAAAATCACAATGATTTATATGGTTCATCCATTCTAGGTCTATATCCTCTGGCAAACCATCAAGCATAAATCTACTGTTAAGAAGATGTTACAATAAGAGAGAAAACAAACCATGTATACATATGCCATTATCTCTTTTTTACTCTTTAACTTTAATGAGATGAATCTTTCACTCAACAGCTACTTATCCTTAGAAAGACAATACGGGAATCCCAATATCTTGGGATGAAAGACTTGTGGAAAAATAGAGAAGATAAGAAAAAAATTTGTGCAAAAAACCTCTCTCTAATCCCTGAATCTTTAGAAAACTTCTCTCTCTCCATTCAAAAAGCCATCATTTACACCAAACCTTGCATTCCTAAAATTTCTATGGTATAGTAACTGTTATAGGATAAAAATAACTGTAGACACATGGCACGATCAAGAACGTTGATATAGAAGCCTAACTGCCAAATCAACTATTTGATCATCCGACAATGGAGAATGAATTCCCAAGGGCGTCAAGAGCTGGTAAACAAGGTAAAGAAGAGTATAAAAGGAGGTCGTCCACCCACGAAGAAGATATTCTAATTTTGGATTCTGATTTCTAATTCCGAATTTTGATCTCTTTGAAACACTATTCAACCTAAGCTTGCTTTCTCCCTCTCTTTCTAAGTCTTGACTTGATCGTTGGAGTCTTTCCCAAGCATGAGGGCTCGGATCTCTTCTCTCACACCGTTCTCTTCTCTCTCCGAGCAAGGTTTGATTCGTGAGGCTCGATCCTTGAAGGAGTCCTAGATACAGCGGAGCGAAGGAAAAGAAGAAGGATCACTGATCTTGATGACCTCTCCATTGAAATCCCTTAAGAATTCCTACCATTTCTAATCAATCTATCTTATTGATCAAGATCTGTTCTGATCCCAAGAGCGGATCCTTGCATCAATAGTAGCCATGTACAATTAAGAAGATATAACATGACTGTTGTGAATGGCATTGTCAGATGCATTTAATTTTTTATGATATTTTTCTTGGCAATTCTTGCTTAATCTACAATTCAAATGGCAACTATCTTAATCCACAGTTCAAATGGCAACTATCACTGTCGTTTTTCTTATTTATACATGAACAACCACTATAATGAAGTGATAGTTTCAGCAGTGTTTCCATCCAAGTTGATTCTTGTTGTCCTATTGATAGTTTCTGAAATTGAATTAGTGTAGTTTGCGCTGGGTGCCAAAAGAAATATGTGAACATCAATATGCAAATTGGCTTCTGTTTCTTACAGATGCCTTTTAACTACCCTTTCTGTGATGATCACTGTCATAAGAATTTGGTATGCTATGCTATCAGTCTGCTGCTTATTATTTCTAAAATTCAAGGTCCATGTTGTGTAAGCCAAATCGGACAATATTTGATTGATTGATTGATTGATTGAGGTATATGTCCGTGGTTAGCTTGACAGGTCCATGACTTGGGTCTGGATACATGGGCAATATTTTTTATTCTTATTGGAGACATTTTGCTTTAGAGGATGTCATTCTGTATATATTGATTATTATATTGCCTCTTCTGCAAAGTTTTAGATGGTAGAAGGGCTAGTCTTAATTAACATTTTAACTTACCATTTTCTACAATCAAGATTGGCAGACAAATAATGATGGCGAATTTCAGTAATTTCATCATGTCATTTTCGGTAATTCTTTTTTCCACATGGAAATAAATATTTTGGTGTTCAGTAGGATGTATCTATTGCCTTTTCTACAGTCATTACAGTTAACTGTATTTCTTGAAATATGAGAAAAAATTGGAGTGCAGAACTGAAGAGTTACTATTTTTCGATATGTTTATTGCCTTTGTAGATTTCATTTGGGTGTATTCCAGTTAGACTTTTCTTTTTAATTCCTACTCTTAGCGCAGCCACTCTCATTTGTTTCAGATGAATGACTTAAAACTTAAAGAGGATGCAGATGAGTTATAAGAGAGAGATAGTTGGCAGTGAATGTCCTCTATGTTGGATTCTAAGGCTTACTGAGGTGAAGACTACCACAATCTCTAGTCTTCGTTATTCTCAGTTTCAGATAATGGTTCCACCTGGATGGTCCACTACAGGCAAGCCTTTCACATCATCGAGGCTGGTGTTCTTATATTGGTTTATTTCTCTTTCATGTTATAATGTTGATGCAGGATGAGGTCCCTACTCCCTACTATGTTGTAATTCGCGAAGGAATAGAATTTGATGATGGTGATGGCAAGCTTTAAAGCGATGGTATATAGTGTGTCCATTGCCATGTGAAATCATAAAACATCCTCCAGGATGCTCATCAACTTGTTATTGATGATCACATGCTGCACTAATTGCCATTTTTCCCTTTCTTACAACCTCAATGTCCAGAATAAATTTAACTTAAACACTGATTCTCAACATGCTGTTGCAAGTTATGGTAATGCCTTCTATTGAGCAGTCCTGCCAAAATCAGAATGTATGGATGTTATTATGCAGATCTAGCTTTGATGGCATGTAATGTGAAAAGGAGAAGAAAGAAAGGTCATGTCCTGAGGAATGTTGTTGCATTAGGCTGGATCTAGATAGGAACATTAATGTGAGAATAGGAACCTAATTGATTATATTACTTTAAATCAACATTGTAGGGGGGATCTCTCCAAGTGGATACTTTATGTTTTTAGTGTTTTCCTCGTACTTTCTTTCCGTCATTTTGATGCTTAGAGTTACTGTTATAAATCTTATTCTTAATCTAATTCTTTCCCTTTTGTGATCCATGATATTATGTTTTAGATAATGAACTATTGGTCCCTGGCACTGTTTGCTTTTTTTCTTGGGGTCCTTGGGGGGTGCGTAGAGGTGTAAAGTAAATAGGGTTTTGGGTGGGGTTTGGTTAAAGGGGAAATAGTATCAAATAGTGCAAGGGACTAATAAATAATTACCTCTATATGTTTTGTTTCTTCAACAGAAATACTATGAGGAATTTTTTGTCTCTAAAATCTGATGGTAATGTTTGAAATTTAAGTTGAGTATCTAGAGAAGTATGCTGAGTACACAAAACAGGTAGCATTTTTTTTTAAAAAAAAAAAATTGGTTTTGAGTGAAAATCACTTGTGCATACAAGTTGTATGCACAACAAACAACACCATTATGCATTGATTGACACATCTAGCAAGCCAAGGAGATTCTCAATTCACTATTCAAGGGATTATAATATTAATCATCAAATTGATATTATTATTATTATTATTATTATTGACCCCACTCTAATAAAATATGGACAAAGAGAGGAAACAAATGCCCTGTTTTTGTTGTAGTGTAGATGAATGCCTCCTGGTCCTAATACACTCTATCAGCATTCCATGCCATTCATTTTTTATTAATTTGAAAGAATTAATTAAAAAAAAATGGATGGCTCCTGGTCCTAATATATATACTCTATCAGCATTCCATTCCATTCATTTTTTATTAATTTGAAAGAATTAACAAAAAAAAAAAATGAATGCCTCCTGGTCCTAATGCACTCTATCAGCATTCCATTCCATTCATTTTTTTTATTAATTTGAAAGAATTAATAAAAAATTGAATGCCTCCTGGTCCTAATACACTCTCTACAGCATTCCATTCCATTCATTTTTTTATTAATTTGAAAGAATTAATAAAAGAAAATGAATGGCTCCTGGTCCTAATATACTCTATCAGCATTCCATTCCATTCATTTTTTTATTAATTTGAAAGAATTAATAAAAGATGAATGCCTCCTGGTCCTAATATATTCTATCAGCATTAAATTCCATTCATTTTTAAAGGCAAAAAAAAATCAAAGATAAACAGATATGCTGACCTTTAGATCTGACATTGGACGGCCGTGATCACTCTGGTTTAGATTTTTCTAAACTAAGTATACATAACTGAATTATCAAAAAAGAAAAAAAAAGGCGGGGGAGACATCAGTTGAATTAGATTACCTGCCAAGGTGCCACGTGTATGGTTCTTATGGATACACGCAGTAGCACGTGTGGGCACACATCAGTCGTACGGATGTACACCAATCTTGTAAAAGAATAATAGGGATGGAAATCAATTAAATACGAACAAACTTTCCATTCATGTCCGTTAATTGACTGATTCGGATCCACATAAGCAAACAAAGTATCGGATCTATTAGAGCCGAATAAGATTATTCTTTCTTTTTTTTTAAACTTTTTTGGGGTTGAGATGACCTCTTCTAATTTGAGATAAATCTTTTAGGATAAATTTCAAAAAAAAAAAAAACTATATAGGTTTACAGATTTGTAAAATTAGAAGTGTTTTTTTTTATAGTTAATTCACTATTGGTCTCTGAAATAGTGTCCTAATATTGCCTTGGGGGTCCTTGGGGGTGCTTGTTTATTATTTAGTGTTGTGTGTATGTGTTTGACTTTAAGGTCCCTGAAAACAGTGCCAGGGACCTATAGATAATTTTTCCTTTTTTTTCTTATAAAAACTTGTGGTTTCTCCAGTTAACAAAAAAAGAATTGGCAGGGGTATTTTCATCAAATTTTTTTGTTGTAGTCTCTCAAATAGATAGAGATTTGAAAGAAATCCAATTTAGGCCAATTTTCATGCAATTTTCATGCAAAATTTGATGAAAATGCCCATGCCAACTAAGCAGAAGTTAACGTCGTTAGCAGGAGTTAACGGGTTTTTCCCTTTTTTGTTAAGGGGAGAAACCACAAGTTTTTATAAGAAAAAAAAAATACTTTCTCTATTTTGCAAATCTATGAAACCTCATGGATTTTTTTAAAAAAAAATTTACCCAATATTTTATATATCCTCGAAAAGAAATTATGGAGGGAAAGGCAATTGTGTGCCTAAAAATCATTAGGAACGCCTACTTCAAACATGGCTTTATAAACCAACATCAGAATTTACCTACTAAGAGCTCCCCGTTTTGGCAGGGTTTATCCCAGATCAAAATATATTGTTCCACAACACCACCGTCAAGGTGGGGGACAACAACTCAACGAATCTGTGGCACGATAGGTGGATAAAAGGAATGGAACTGAAGATTATGTTCGAAGAAATTGTGGCACTTATGGGCAGCAACCATATCAATGTAGCTTAGGGCTGAAGCCGTTTACGACAAGGGGAGGAGTTACTCAAGCCAGGACCACTTACACAAAAGGGTCACGACTAACTCTTCAGCTTCATGACTATAATTGAAGAGAATGTGCCAAGGCACCCATGTGTCAGGGAATGAAACCTAACCCCTCGAAATTCACGGTGAAATCGGTATACCACTCTTTGATAGATAGAGGGATAAGGAGCCAACTTTAAAGAGGTTTTTGGAAGCAACCCGACAAAGATCAAAATCTTTGCCTGACTAGCCTAAGATAACAAGCTGATGACACTAGACAAGCTGACAAAAAAAGGCTGAGGGGAAGTACGTCACTGTGCTTCCTTAGTGGACGGGAGCAAGAGATTGTCTCGCACATTCTCACACAATGCTTATACTCAGAAAGTATATGGGTGCACTATGTGCAATTGTTTGGGTTGGGAACTATGCCCAATAAGACACAAGACCTATGGGGCAATCAATAATGATACGATTCAGATATCGGTGGAGAAGGAAAAAAAAGGCTTGGTTGGAATCTAGTTGTCTTAACAATTACCTGGGGCATTTGGAGAGAGAGAGGAATCAACCATGCTTTCATGATAAACATTGCATTTTCACAAAAACCATATAGGAGATTGCTCTCCTAATTTTTTTTTCTTGATTTGATGCAATGTACCTATTTAAGAAGCCAAAAGCTTGTGGGACTAGAGACAATCGGGAAGCGGAGCTTCGCTTTCACTTGTGAGAATTTGAATTCGCCATCGGGGGATGACTTCGAAGACACTTCTACAGATCAAGCAACCATTGGCTAGGGGAGGGGAGCAGGGTACAGACATACCCAGGATCAGCTAGGATACCCTAGGGCCCTGACTTTTGTTTTCTTACACCTGTATATTCTGTGATGTGTTAACTTTGAAAGCATTAATAAAATATGGTTTATCCATATTCCCAAAAAAAAAAGGAAATTATAGGGAAGGCCAAAGAACCCATATCCTAAATTCTTTCTATTTTTATTATTGTTGTTATTATTATTATTATTATTATTATTATTATTATTATTATTATTATTAAAAATTATATATTTTTTACATAGTTTGGTTCCATAGACGCAATCAGATCAGACAAGTGAAAAAAGTAAAAAATAAAAAAAATCTACTTTGCAAGACTAATTTCAAATGTTTGTTTAGGAGTGTTTTGAAAATTTATTTTTTAAAATATGAAGATATACTATTTAGAAGTTGGTATAAAGGGTTGGAGCTTTCTATCAGTTTAAGCTTTTAGATTTGATTGCATCCAATTGGAAGAATGTATTTGGTTTGTCACTAAAATATATTTGTTATCAAAGCCAATATAATCAGTTTTATTTGTAAAATAATTTATTAAAAAATAACATGAGACATATTAGAGTCAAAATAAGTAATAGTACGTATACATTCTTTTATAAAAGCAAGATCTCAAGCAATACAAACATTGTTTGGTGATATACAACATTATGTATTGTTGGAAGATTGGGAGGACTTCACCTACTTTTTTAGTTGATATTGAAGATAACATTTTATAACAAAAGGGTGAGATTTTTAATGAAGTACAAAATGAGCTATATATATATGTAGTATGATTTTGACACTTTTATAAATAGATTAATGATATAGTCATCAATAATCGAAATATCAGATAAATTCCAAATCATAGAACTTTATGAAGCTTGATGTTTTTTTATATAATAACGTGACAAGAGGACCAAACTGTTAAAATCACTCAATTTTAAACTAAAAGAACTAAAAATTAAAGCTATCAAGATACAGTGATTGGTGGAGATGGAGATTGATGTAGTTAAATCATAGAATTACAAAAAGAGGCAAATATGAGAGGATTGATCAATTTGAAAGACTAATTGCATGGTTTGATTGTGAATTTAAATGTAAGTGGTCCCTAATTTGATAGCATGACCATCACATTAATTTGAATGGGTAATAATATTAATTGTCCTAATTAAGTTAATTTGCCCATGAACACAAACTCACTCAGATAATTAAATCACTTGTGATTTCTTTTAGCATGAAAACAATATATATATTAAAAAAAAAGAACTTTAATATTTGAAAATTAGAAAATCTTTTAATATTTTCATTAAAGAACTTTTGAAAAAAACCTTATTATTATTACTTAGTTTAATATTTTCTTCCTCAAAGCAAGCACAAGTTTTGCTTTTTTCTTTTTCCTTTTTATTTATTTATTATCACTGATCGACATTAATCCAAAGACAAGGGAAAGCTATGAATATGCCTTGACTCGTGATCATGATACAATACACTGAGAAGACTTTCACGTGTCTACGGGAACCTCTCCATGCATGGCCTACGAGAGCCCAAGTTGTGCACAAACATTAGCAATCAATTGAAAGAAAAAGTACTAATTACATATATAATTAATAAGGTACATATATACAAAGAGATCTACCAGCTGACTGGTTAAAATTAACTAACAAGATGATGATCATCAAACTTAATTTTTCTTTTCCTGTAAATAATCAATATCTATATATGATGAATATCCTCACAAAGATCAACAAGCTTCAACTTTTGTTACATGTTTTGTTGAATCATGTGAGCCTGGAAGGAGAAAGAGAGAGAAAAAGGAGCTAGCTAGCTATATATATATATATATATATATCTTCCTCAACTCATCGATCCTTCATATATATATATATACATATATATTATAAGTACTCACATGTTGATGAGACAGTTGTAAGGGAGACAAGAAGAAAAAGAAAGAAAAGAGAAAAGAAGGGAGTTGGAGGTGGTGATCAGCAGAGAGCTAGCTATGGGGAGACCTCCATGCTGTGATAAGGTTGGCATCAAGAAAGGCCCTTGGACACCAGAAGAAGACATCATCCTGGTCTCATACATCCAAGAACATGGTCCTGGAAACTGGAGATTAGTTCCTATCAACACTGGTAAGTTATAATTAACTCAAATATATATATATATAATTAATATTATTAATTAATTAATTAGTTCATGCATGAGATCTCCTCAATTTTCCCTGATTATTATCTTCTTCTTCTTCTTGTTCTTCCAGGTTTGATGAGATGCAGTAAAAGTTGCAGACTGAGATGGACAAACTACCTGAGACCTGGGATCAAGCGAGGGAACTTCACACCGAATGAAGATGCAGTGATTGTCCATCTGCAAGCTTTGTTAGGCAACAGGTATATATACTATTGAATTGAATAACATTTGGATTAATGTGCAGAATGTGATTATTATGTTTGTATATATATATATATATATATGTATGTTAATTAATAATTACTAATTTGCTAGGTGGGCAGCCATTGCTTCATACCTTCCACAGAGGACAGACAATGATATCAAGAACTACTGGAACACACACCTGAAGAAGAAACTGAGGAGGTACCAGATGGCAGCAGCAGTGGATCACAGTTGTTACACTACTACAAGCTCATCAGCTTCAAGCTCTACAACAAGCCATGAACTACTGCTCCTATCCAGATCAGGATACCAAAATCCCAGCAGGTATCTCTCCAACTATGCATCCAGCACAGAGAACATATCAAGGCTTTTGCAAGGATGGATGAGATCCAAACCACCAGGAGGACAATTAATAGAAGATCATGAAGTTCAAAGCATCACCATGAACAACTGCAATAATATTAATAATGCATCATCATCTTCTGCTCCTCCGGTACTACTCTCACATGAAGAACTTGACTCCCTGCTCTCCTTGAATGATAATAATAATAACAACAACAATGGCTGCTGCACTACTGGTGCATGGGATCATCATCAGAGGTCTCAATGCAGCACTACAGTGGAGATCAACAAGATTAACCCTCCTCCGTTGTCCATACTGGAGAAGTGGCTCCTGGATGAGAGTGCTGTGTTAACTGGAGATTGCTGCACAGATGCAACACTCTTCTAGTTCTACCTAGGTAACACTTTATTTAATCTCTCTCTCTTTGTTACCAGCTTTGCTTGGGATCAAAAGAAAATCCTGCATTAGCTGCTTGTAATATTGAAAGATGTATTGTGTGCTTACTATTACTGTTGATTTTTTTTTTCTTTTTTTAAAAAAAGGATAATAATAGCTATAGGATAGAAATAAAGATATATAAGTGATTAATTAATGTGGGAACTTGTTTGCGTGTTTAATAATTAATGAAGTGGTTGTTATATGTATTAATTTAAAGTGCAGAATAGTGGTTTTAGATTAATATTGGCCAAAAATATCCAGTTTGCTCTTGTGCACAGGAGTAATATTTGAATCTATGATTTGTCATTACATTGTAAAATGTTAGTTCATGAATACTTCCATGGCATTTTCACTATCACCTCCATTTTTGCTTCAAGATCATTAATGAATAATGGATATATATATATATATATATATGTATATAGGCGTGTTATTATGCGGCCGGTCGGAATATTGTTCTAGTCCTATCGTCTTCCATTTTGGCCTCTGAAGTATGTTTGAAGGATTTCTAATAGTATGGATAGGAAGATCATCAAAAAATAAGCTAGTATGTCCATTTTCATACAATTTGATGATCGTTTGATCCTCCCACATGGTTGAAATTCTGAATCATTAAAATTTTTTTAAAATAAGAACTGTTAAATGGGAGGACCAAACGGTCATCAAATTATATGAAAATGGACATACTAACTTATTTTTCGATTATTTTTCCATCCGTACAGTTGAAAATCCTACATGCTTCAGAGGCTAAAATAGGAGGCGGCTGGATCAGGCTGGCCTGACTCTATCACGCGCGTGTGTATATATATATATATATGCGGACAATTGACAATTGCTTATTAAACAAATGCCTTAAATTATACTAGCTGTTGTGTTTTGGTAATTACTGTTCATGATAGTGCTAGGGTTTGCCGAGACTAGAACGGACACTTGGCCGGCACCAACCCACTTAATCTTTAAAAAAATCATAAAATTCATTAAAAATAAAAATTTATATATATATATATATATATATATATATATATATATATATATATATTATTAATGTCATACATAAAAATCATAAAATTCATTAAAAATAAAAATTATATATATATAATTATATTGGAAATTTTTTGATAAAGTTTCATTTTCCATATACAATGATTATACTCTAAAATTGTTTAAATAAATATTTTATATATTAAAAAAATCATTAACATAAAAATAAAAAATATAATAAAAAAAATAAAAGTGCAGTCCAACAATCCCTTGGGTTAACAGCTTTTATTATAAGTTTAATGTAGATTTATAAAAATTGACGGGGAATGTCAGCCTATGTTGTATTATGTGCCATTTTTACTATAAGTTTAATGTAGATTTATAAAAATTGACGGGTAATGTCAGCCTATGTTGTATTATGTGCCATTTTTACTATAAGTTTAATGTAGATTTATAAAAATTGACGGGTAATGCCAGCCTATGTTGTATTATGTGTCGTTTTGACCCACAAATCAACCCTCAACCCAACATAACAAGAGGTGTGTCCAATTACCATAACAGCTGGACTCTGCATAGCACAACCCATCATGGGGATGAGTCATATCGATAAACATTGCTCCGAACCCAACACTAATCCAGGGTCAAATTACCATAACAGCGGGACTCTGCATAGCACAACCCATCATGGGGATGAGTCATATCGGTAAACATTGCTCCGAACCCAACACTAATCCAGGGTCATCTCTTGGGGCCACTTATATATTTTTTTTAAAAAAAAATATTTAATACATTAAGACTATTTTCAATAATCTGATTGATCTATCCTAATTAAAAATAATAATTATTATTATTTTAATATATGAGAAGTTTCGAGATCATTTGAGAAATCACCTATTTTGATTGATTTTATACCGGGCCTCATTATTTTTTGCTAATAAAAAAAGTCTCATATATATAATATAAGATCATTACTCTTATTTAATGTGAGTTTATTTGTTTATCTTCTTAACTCACAATTATATATAGAATCCAAAATAATTTATCATGCAATTTCTCTTTGTAGCCAATGCCATCCAAGAGGAAAAAGAGGCTCAGACTTAAAAATATTGATATTGTTTCCAAGCAAATCCCTGTATGGCTTTTTCCCTGTTTCTGCTTCTCAGAATGTGCATGTGAGCTCAAATAAAAGCACTGTTCAAAAACAGAGAAATACCTATACTTTTTTTTTCACTTTATTCAGAGTTCTATTCAAGTCTTCATTAATGTTGCAAGAAGTCCCTCGCCAAATGTGACCATCTTTTCCCAAGTCATAGACAATTCCCCTTGAACTCATTAAATTCCCCTTTCATCGTAAGAATGAGTATTAAAAAATAATACATGATTTGAAGATATATATTTCACTAATATTTCAGTTCAATCCAAACACAAAAATCAAGAAAAATCTTGGCATTTCCTTCATGTTGGATATTTTCAATAATAATATATTTTCTATATTTTCCTTTGAGAATTGAATTGAGAGAATAAATGCATATGACATTAATTGATGAATAAAAAAGATACTTTACATATGAAAAGATGTTCTCTTTCATTGGTATTGAAGGGACACTATACACATGAAAGGATGTTACCTTTTATGTATGCCTATCTGCCAAAGGGTGTTCCCTTTTATGAAAGGATGTTTCCTTTCATGTGTGACCATTTGCCAAAAGGATGTTACCAAGGGATGCAACCTTGAGATGAAACCTTTGGGACTCTATATATAGTCTAGTTCTATGTGAGGCAAAGTACATCAAATTTTCATACTCTATTCTCTCACTCTCTCTTTCATTCTCATCTCTCTTTCTTTACATTATCAAAGACAAATTCAAGAGTGTTTCCGGGTTGAAACGAATAGTGCAAGTTCGCATATCAACAACAATCAAAGGGCTTCATTGTATCCTGAAGGCGTTTCTCACACACCCCGTTGCAATAGTGATTCTAATCAGAGGGGGAGAAATTCGTCTAAAAGAAAGCGTTGTCATCTTCGTGCCTTGAAGATTATTTGGTTTATCTTCTTCTTTCCTCCATTATCTTCTACTTTATTTCCAACAAATTTTAGATGAATTTCTGGATAATGGAGGCAACCGTCGCTCAATCAATCCAAGTCATGAATCAAGATCTTGTCCGCCTTGATCGTTTCGATGGACACAACTTCACTAGGTGGCAAGAGAAAGTGTTTTTCTTCCTTACAACTCTAAAGCTGACATATGTCTTAAGTGACGATCTCGAACCTATTCCTGCATCATTGGACAATGAGACAGAAGAAGACAAGGAGAAATGGCGCAAGCGGAAGGAGGACGAATTCTTGTGTCGAGGACACATTCTCAATGTTCTCTCAAACACAGTCTATAATGCACACCGCTCAATTGGAACTGTTAAGGAATTGTGGAGTGCTTTGGACAACAAATACCGAATTGAAGAGGCAAGTAATCAAAAGTTTTTAATTGGCAATTATATTGATTTTAAGATGACTAATGATAAGTCTATATTAGAACAAGTTCACAATTTACAACTTATCGTTAGTGATCTTAAAACTGCTGGTATTACCCTTGTGGAAGATTTCCAAGTTGGTGTGATTATTGCAAAACTCCCATCAACTTGGAATGGCTACAAGAAGAAACTTAAGCATGAAGAGAAGAGTCATACTCTAGAATCTCTACTTCGACACCTTCATATAGAAGAAGATTCTCGCATCCGTGAGAAGAAAGATGAGTCGATAGAGAATCATCATTCCAAGGCAAATATGGTTGAGGGGAACAAAAACAAGTCCAAGCTCAAGCCAAGGAATGATAAGGATTTCAAAAAGCAAGGTACCAAGAAGAAGGGAAATTGTCACTTCTACAACAAGCCAGGCCATTTTATGCGAGACTGCCATCTCCATAAGAAAAGTTTGAAGAATCAAGCTAACATGGTCGAAGATGACCAAATGATAGAAACAGTGACTGAAGCAAACTCAGTTAGTATTGCCAATGGATGGTGGCTTGATACCGGAGCAACAATCCACATTTGCAAGGATCGTAGTCTCTTCAAGACTTACGAGGAATCTAGTGATGGAATAGAAGTCAAGATGGCAAATAATCTCTGCACTAAAGTTATTGGCAAAGGCACTATGGAATTGAAGTTTACATCAGGAAAAGTTATTACTCTAATCAATGTATTCTATGTACCTGATATGAGTAAAAATCTTGTATCCGGAGACCTACTCAACAAGAGGGGCTTCAAACTGGTGTATGAGTCAGACAAGTTTATCTTGTCTAAGAATGGTGTGTTTATTGGAAAATGGGTACTCTTGTAACGGCATGATTAAGTTGAATTTAATGGAAACTATCTCTTCTGCTTATACTGTTGATTCTATTTCATTATGGCATGGTCGATTAGGACATGTAAATTATGGCTCAATTAAATGCATGTCTAACTTAGGATTAATTTCTAATTGCAATGATGATAAGCATGATAAATGCCAAATATGTGTACAAACAAAAATAACTCGGAAGTCATTCAAATCTATTGAACGGTCTTCAGAATTACTAGAACTTATACATAGTGATGTATGTGATCTTAAAAATAATGAAACAAAAGGTGGAAATAAATATTTCCTAACCGTTATTGATGATTGTTCACGATACACATATGTATATCTTCTAAAGGCTAAAAGTGAAGTCTTTGAAAAATTTCAAGTCTTCAAAGCGGAAGTTGAAACCAAATACAATCGCAAAATTAAAGTCCTTAGATCCGATAGGGGAGGTGAATACTACCCAACCGAGTTTACAAAATTTTGTGAAACTCATGGAATTATCCATCAAGTTACAGCGCCTTATACGCCACAACAAAATAGAGTTGCTGAAAGAAAAAATAGGACTTTAACTGAGATGGTAAATGCCATGTTACTTAGCTCTGGATTGCCTCTTTCACTTTGGGGAGAAGCAATATTATCTGCTTGTTATATTTTAAATAGGATTCCCTTAAAAAAGAGGAATACTACTCCATATGAATCGTAAGCCTAATCTTAGTAGACTTAGGGTGTGGGGTTGTCTTGCTTATGTAAGGAAACCCGACCTAAAAGACCTAAACTAGGAACTAAGACATATAAGTGTGTTCTCATTGGATATCTATGCATAGCTCTACATACAAATTTTTAAATTTAGAATCTCATGATATTATTGAATCTGTTGAAAATTGAAGGTTGCTGAACTTGCCGTCGTTCAGGCTGAGTTGGAGGAAATCAAAGGGGAGCGTGACACACACGAGGAAGATTTAGCTTCAAGACAAAAAACTCCTAAATCTGACTCGCAAGAAATTAAAGATTTAATAGAACGAGCGGATAAGTTAGAAAAGGAGGTTGCTCGGCTTAGGGCGAAAGCCAAAGAAGGGGCCACCCGTATATATTCAATAGTGCAACAGGTGGGTCACCATGTTTCTCCTGCGGAAGTTTTGTCTATGGGGCTTGCTGGAGTCTTAAAGAAATTTACGGAGCTAAAGGAGTAGCAGATTATAAAGACCCCAGAGGCTCCCGCCCCTGCTTCAGTCTCAGCTGAATTTCCGACCCAACCTTCCTCAGAAGTGGCTCAATGCGAGGAGGGCCCTAGTTCTTAGGGATTTTTTATGAAATATTTTTGTGAAGATTCAACATTTTGAATGTAATTTCTACTTATATGAATAAAACACAAACCTTAATGTTGGTGAAGATTTATTTCTGAGTCATGGTTACCTTTAACCATTTAAGAAGTCCTTCGTAAAGTCTTTCGTTCTTCATTTGGCTTGTAAGTTAAGCTTCATAGCAAGTTCTTAGCTTCATAGTAAGTTAAGCTTCATAGCAAAATCCTTGCCTTTGTAAATGAGATTGTTGCCTCATATTTCGATCGGGATTTTTACCCCTTGTTTCAGGATGAGAATTGTCTTTTATCCTTGTAGGATAATTTTTTCGACTCATCTTTTTGGAATGGGATTTTTACCTCATTTTTGTGGAATGGGATTTTCCCCTCATCTTTGTTTGAAAAAAAAACTTAAGTTTTATTTCATGAAATATTTAGGAGATGGCTACAGAATTTACTGATAGTAGCGTCGCAGGTGTTCAGCATGAAATGGACGCTTGAGTGTTTTTCCTTCCATATTTACCAGATAATAGGTGCCCGCTCGGACAATTCTCTGTATGACGTAAGGGCCTTCCCAGTTAGGAGTTAGCTTCCCCGTTCGGCTTTTGTTTCCCTGGAATTCATTTTCTCTTAAGACCAGATCACCGATTTGGAAGAAGACTCTTTTCACCCTTGTGTCGTAGAACCTTTTTACTCTTTGGCGATAGATGGTTGCCTTTGTTTCCGCAGCTTCTCTTCGCTCTTCAAGTAGATCAAGTTCCACTAGGAGATTCGTCTCATTTTCTTCCTCATGAGAAAGCTTGTTGTGTCTGTAAGGTAGGCATTCCTATTTACTGCGGGGATGGCCTTACGCCCATAAGTAAGAGAGAATGGAGTTTCTCCTGTGGGGTCTTGTAGTTGTCCTGTAAGCCCAAAGAGCGCTCGGAATTTTCTCAACCCAATTAGTTCCATTTTTTGACACCCGGGTTTTAAGAGCTTAGAGCAAGGTGCGATTTGTCACTTCCACTTGGCTGTTGGCTTGAGGATGTGTTACAGAAGTTAATCTGGATTCAATTCCGAGCTCGGAACAAAAGCTTTTGAAAGCCTTGTTATCAAATTGTCGACCATTATTAGAGATGAAGGTGACCGGAATTCTGAATCGACAGATAACCGCTCGCCATAAGAATCCTTGACAAGCTTTCTCCGTGATCTTAGCCAAGGGCTCAACTTCTACCCATTTGGTGAAATAGTCGATAGCAACTATTAGAAACTTCATTTGTCGGGTCGAAGTAGGAAATGGCTAGAGAAGATCAACTCCCCAGATAACAAACGGTCGAGGGCTAATAATTGGTGTAAGCAGTGTTGGTGGTCGTCTTTGAATCTTGGAATGCCGTTGGCAGGCATCACATTTTTGGGCGAACGCCACTGCATCTTAAGTTAGTGTTGGCCAGTAATAGCCTTGTCGCAGGACTTTGTAACTCAAGGCTTTGCCTCCTATATGACCCCCTCCGATGCCTTCATGAATTTCTTGAAGGATATAGTTGGCTTCTGTGGGACGCAAGCACCGCAAGAAGGGTTATGTATAGGACCTTTTGTATAGATTTTCGTCAATCATAGTGTACCGAGTGGCTTTGTAAGAAATCCGTCTGGCTTCTGTCTTGTTGGATGGCGTAAGTCCACCTTGCAGGTAGTTTTTAATGGGATCAATCCAACTTGACTCTTCTGCTGCACTTTGTACCTCTCCTACCAGTCCTTCAATAGTTTTTGTGGGAAGGTACTGTAGGTTGAAAGAGGATTCTGTATCTCCATTGGGTGCAGTGGCTTTTTTAGATAAAGTGTCAGATTCTTCATTTTGTGCTCGACAGATTTTTTCAATCTGGAAGTGAGCGAAGCATGGAACTATTTTCTTCACCACTGTCTGGTATTTGACCATGTTCTCCTCCTTTGCTTCAAAACTACCCAATGTATAGCCAACGACTAGCTGTGAGTCGGAATATACATGCAGATGCTGAATTCCAAGCCCCCCGGCCAAATGCAATCCTGCGATGAGGGCTTCATATTCGGCCTCATTGTTGGTCGCTCGGAATTAGAACTTAAGCACTGTTGCAATTTTCCATTTAGAGGGAGAATAAAGGATGAAACATGCCCCTGACTTTTCTTCGGTTGCTGATCCATCGACATATAAAGACCATGGTATGCTAGGGCTTTCTTCTAGATCTTGTGACGGGAGTTCATCCCCATTTGTGGGAATGGTTAACTCCGCGATAAAATCTGCTAGCACTTGAGCCTTGATTGCCGTTCGGGGCTTATAAGTGAGATTAAACTCACCCAATTCTATTACCCACTTGGCTAGACGCCCAGAATTTTCAGGCTTATGAAGAACTTGCTTTAAGGGCTGGTCAGTAAACACAGTAACTTTGTGAGCTTGAAAATAAGGCCTCAATATCCGTGCGGATGTGATAAGGGTGAAGGCTAACTTTTCAAGTGGTAGATACCTTGACTCTTCGTCGTTAAGGATCTTACTTGTATAATAGACAGGCTTCTGAACTCCCTTATCTTCTCTTAATAAAACTGCACTGATCGCTTGAGGAGCAGCGGCTAAATAGATATAGAGTTCTTCCCCTAGTTGTGGCTTGGTTGACAACTGAGGCGATCGGAGATAATCTTTGAGCCCCTGGAAGGCTTTTTCACACCCTTCTGTCCACTCCATTTTTGGTGCTTTACGAAAGGCTTGGAAGAGTGGGAGATTTTTCTCTCCGGCTTTAGAGATAAATCTTCCAAGAGTTGCTAGGCGTCCATTAAGCTGTTGTACTTCTTGAAGACTTTTGGGTGATCCCATGTCAAGAATGGCTTTGATCTTTTCGGGATTTGCTTCTATTTCTCTTTGAGTCAATATAAATTCTATAGAAATTTCCCTGATCAGACACCGAAGGCACACTTGTTCGGATTTAGGCGCATATTGTAAGTCCGAAGCGACTGAAAAGCCTCTTGTAAATCCGGCAGATGCTCATCGGCTTTTCGGCTCTTCACCAAGATGTTATCCACATAGGCTTCGACATTTCTGCCAATTTGCTCTTTGAAGACCGTATTTATGAGCCTCTGGTAGGTGGCTCCGGCATTCTTTAGACCGAACGGCATCACCTTATAGCAATAAGTTCCTTTGCTATTTCCTCGTCGTCATTGGCCATTCGAATTTGATTGTAGCCTGAGAAGGTATCTAAGAAACTCAGCATCTCATGCCCCACCGTAGAGTCAACCAAACCATCAATTGAAGGTAAAGGGAATGAATCTTTTGGACAAGCTTTATTTAGGTCCGTAAAATCCACGCACATTCTCCATTTTCCGGACGGCTTTTTTACCAAAACCACATTAGCCAACCAGTCTGGATAGTTCACCTCTCGGATAAATCCTGCCTTCAAAAGGGTCGATACTTCTTTCTCTGCAGCTTTCTGCCTTTCCGGGGCGGAATTCCTCCTTTTCTACATTTGTGTTTGAGCAGTGATCTATCGAGGCAGTGTTCAATGACATCACGTTTTACGCTTGGCATGTCTTCTGATGACCAGCCGAAGAGATCAGAATTTGTCCTTAGCACCACCATGAGATTTTCTTGTTGTGCTGTTGTCAAATCTGCACCAATCCGCACAGTACGCTCCACTCTAGTTGTGTCTAGAGGAACTATAAGCAATTCTTCAACTGGTGTAGGTCGGAGTTCTTCATCTTCCCCTTCTGCTATTCTGTTGACCAACATGGCTTCTTAAACTCTTGTTTTGCCTCTGTTTAGAGTTTTTCCTTTGAGGGTTGAGACATAACATTGCCGTGCCAAGGGTTGATCCCCTCTTACTTCTCCACTGCCACTCTAGGTCGGAAATTTGAGGAGAAGATGGTAAGTAGAAATTATTGCTTTCAAGGCATTGAGGGTGGGTCTACCAAGAATCACGTTGTAACTTGAAGCACAGCGTACAACTGGAAAATTTGTTGTCACTGTTGATGATCTTGGCGAAGTTCGTGATCATTCCTTCTAGTTGTACCACCCGTCCGGAAAATCCCACTAAAGATGATTTTATGGTAAGTAAGTTATCCGCGTCGTACCTCATTCTTTCAAAGGCGCTCCAGAAAAGAATATCCACTCAACTTCCGCTGTCTACCAGAACTCTTTTCATTTGGAAGCTGGAAACCATGATGGCAATGACCAAGGCGTCGTCATGAGGGTGGCGAACCCTGCTGACATCGTTATCATAAAAAATGATGGGAGCCGTAGGCCGAGACCTTCTTTGTGGCGCTTCGGTTTCCTGCGCAACTCCCACCATTCGAGCATAGCTTTTCCGAGAGGCGAAACTTTCACCACCACACCCAGGACCACCACTAATAAATCCGACCATCTCTCCTTTTTCTCCTTCAGGCTGTGAAGTTTCAGGTTCCTCTTTAACATCAATGTTGATGTACTGCTCCAATTGTCCCCTTCTAACGACATCTTCTATGGCGTTCATCAAATGGGTGCAGTTTTCTGTGTCATGTCCTCTAGCTTGATGAAACTTGCAATATCTTTTGCCATTCGGGATTCTTTGCAGGTTCTGGCCTTGTCCAGATTCTTTGCAGTTTTCTGTGTCATGTCCTCTAGCTTGATTTAGTGGGGTATGGTGATCGTATCTGACTATTTTCCGTTCTCTTGAGGATTCTCTAGGCTGTAGCATATGTCGCTGAGGGCGTGTTGAAGATTCCAGACCTCTATTTTCACCCTTACTATCCTTACGCGATCCTCCTTCCTTTCGGATTTCGGTGGGCCTTCTGTTGACATTCTGATGGGCTTTTCCTTTCTTGATTTCAATAGGGGTACGTCGAGCCTCTTCTTCCCAACCCGTATATGTTTCATCAGAATTGATATACTTTTGGGCATGGATCATGAGGGCAGGGATGGTTTTTGGTGGATCCAAAGTGAGGGAGAAACGGAAAGGGGATTCTAGCAAACCCTCTATTAGGATGGTTACAGCCATTCGCGGAATAAGGTCCGCAACGTTTGCTGCTTCATCTATGAAACGATTTAAATAGGCTTGGAGTGTTTCACCCCCTCGTTGCTTAACGCGCAGAAGGGTAGATGGAGTTTTCTTTTGCTTTGAATAATTAGCAAAATAAGCTAGAAAGCGATCTGCTAGAACATGAAACGAAAGAATTGTGCTAGATGGAAGATCGACAAACCAGTCTTGGGCTTTTCCCTCTAAGGTGGCGGGAAAAGCTCGGCACATACGAGCATCGGTGATTCCAGAAAGGAGCATATTTGATCGGAAAGACTTCAAGTGACGAGACGGATCGGTTTTGCCCTCATATGTAATCATAGCAGGTGGTCGGAAATTATCAGGAACTTGCTCCTCCAATATTTCCTTGATGAAAGGCGAGCATATGTTGAGAACATGCCATTCGGATTTCCGGTTTCCTCGAGAGGGGCCCTGTCGTTGTGTTCTTCTGTCGACAGTTGGAACAGATGGACTATTCCGTTCCGTTCTTGTATTCCGTTCTGTTCTTGTGGCAGCTTGCTCTCGACGGCGAACGAAGGGAGATTCCGAACTAACAGAGAAGGCGGTCCTCTCTCTTCTTTCTCCATGGGTGCGAGTCCTTGTCCTCCCTCTGCTTTCGGAATTAGCTAGTGGGGCTGTCGGCATATTTGGTGGAATTTGTGTGGAAGGAAGTGGTGGATGGGCCAAAGTATGAACATCTTGGGCCAACTGCTCTAATTGTTGCTGCATGTTAAGATAAAATTCCGGGATGGGTCCCTGGGGTAAGATGGCTGGACTTTCCGATGGAGATAAGATGGGTGGATTTTTCGACGGATTCTCCCCATCTCTCCGGATTTCACCGGGTATTTCGGTATTACTAGGCGCTCCTTGTTCTTGGATTCGTTTCGATCTTCTGGTAGTACTCATTTAGCTTTTTATAAGGGTCCCTACAGACAGCGCCAAACTGTTGATGCCAAAAACTGGTCCACCTCACGCTTTGGTTACTGTTGCCTCGTGATCCGTCTCGACCCGACAAAGCGGTTGAAATTTATAGTTGATGTGGACACTTACTTTAGATTACGAGCGAGAGATGCTCACGGAATACCGATCGGAATTGTCGACTTTTACTTTGGGGTGAATCAGTAAAAGGAGAAGGAAATAATGGAATTGGGCCTTTACGCGGATTTAACTCCGATTCTTAAGTTAGAAAACTTGAGAAGGAAGTCTTATAGTGCTCTGTGTAATTTTTCAGATTCCTTTCTTACTATCATTGTTCTTCTTTTATAGCAAATTAAAGGCGGTTTAGGAAAATATCCTGAAAGGCGGTGGGAAAGGCGGTGAGTAAGGCGGTGAGTAAATATCTCAAGAGGCAGTAAGAAAATATATACCTACTGTGTAGGTACTACGTAGGTAAGTAGAGAATATTTGCCCACTGTAGAGGCAAGTGGATAAGATCAACTTACTGAAGAGGCGTTAGATATTTTATTCCCTAGGTGGCTATAGGCACCTTATGAGACGGTTTTTAAGAAAGTTGCTATAATTCCGACGGATTTGTTTATAGGGTTGAACCCTCACTCTTATTTGCCGAACGGAATTTTGTTAGAATTTTTTGTGATATTGCCACGTGGCCAAAGGGACGTAGCCCTGTGTGTGACAGGTGGCCATTTAGGTAGGTGACGCGTGTTTTACTAAATATCTTTGTAACACGATATATAATTGATTACATTTTAAATTAAAAAAATTAAATATTAGTATATTATAACAAATAATTATTATTATTAGCATGATAAAGTTTTAAAAAATTTCAGGTTAAAATGTAGTAAGTGGCCTCCAATAGATATTAAATTAAAATTTTTAAATATTAATTTATCATACAAATAATTATTATAAATACAATGATAGCTTTTAAAAAATTGGAAGGTTTGAACTTTGTATGAGGCCTCCAATTGATATGAAAATTTAAATTAAAAATTTTAAATATCAATTAATTATAATAATTTATTATTATAGTTATGATAATAAAATTTCAAAAAAAAAAAAATCTTAGAGGATTAAAAAAATATGAGACCCTTAAAATTTTGGGGCATAAAGCGGTCGCTTCATTCGCTTTACCCTTGAGCCGCCCCTATCCACTCCAATAGAGAGGATTGTGAGTAAGCCGAAAGATCGGGTACTAAGGAGAGCGAGCCCTTACTACAACTTATTCCCTCAATCTTTCCAAGATAGAGGTTTCCTAGAGCGTATTATAATTGATGGAATTAGGTACTAGTCGCCTCAAGAGTGGGAATTAGTACACCTGAAGAACTCTTGGCCCAAACCCTATCAATCATCTATATAGAAATCTTCATCTTTATCTTATAGTGAAAATCCAAGGGGGATGCATTGCCCAAGTATCCCCTTCTCATGATTAATTATCTTCAAACTCAAATCAATCTTTCATAGATTTGGTTATTAGTTTTCTTTAGTCCAAGGTTTAGTTCACAACCACTGATTTTTGGATCGACTAACTAATAGATGAATAGTTGGTACTAGTACTTTATTATCTCCGTAGGATCGAAATCCAACATTTAAGTCCATTTTATTACTTGATACGACCCGTGCACTTGCAAAATCTGCAGTATTTTAAAAATCAGGGAAGCATCTAATGATGCAATCAGGCTAAGGTTGTATCTGTTTAGTTTGAGTGAAGGAGCCTACTGTTGGCTCATATCCCTTCCTCCTGGATCCATCATAACATGGGCGCATATCTTTGAACAAGTTTCTAGGTTGCTATTTCCACCAAGTAAGGTGGCCAAAAACCATGATGAAAGGCTCAATGATTTACTTCGACGTTGCCCTCATCGTAGTTTTTCTCCATGGACCAAAATTCATTCAATCTACAATGGACTAAATAACTACTGATGCGCTGAATCCGCAAGTATACAGGTCGAATCAAGTAATAAAGTGGATTAATGTTGGGTTGTCGATCCTCAGGGAGAAAGGAAGTACTAGTAGTGGCTATTCATCTATTATCTAGACGATCAAGATTGGTTGGTGGTGACTAAACCTAAATTCTAAAATTAACAACACAAATTAACAAGAAAATTGACCTTGGAGACAATCAATTGGTGAAGGAGAAACTTGGGTTATTGAATCCCCCTTGGATTTTCTTAGAGATGGATAGTGCTATCTATGCTAATTCTAAGTGAATCATTAGCCAAAGGTTCCTAATGTGCTTTCATCCCCTCGCTCGAGGGTGATTACTAAACCTAGTGTCCTTGCTGATTATGTTCTAGGGAACCTATCTCTTGGAAGAGCTATGGGAATAAGACATCTAAAAGATTCACTCTCCTTAGTACCCGGGCTCCCGGTGTACTCATAGCCCTTTCTATTGGAGGTTGTCTACACATGGGGAGGCTGCATCTTCCCCATATGGACTATAGAAACCTCTCAGGGCTCTACTTAGCGTAGAGAGGTTAATACTACCATACATAACATCTAATAGACCATAATGAATTCAACCAAACAATTAACATAGAAAAAGCAATATCAATTAAACATCATCCAAGAGTTCATCAATACCCAAGTACCAAGAAATTAGCTCTCCATCAATGGAGAGCAACAATCCATGTTATTAGGGAAAGAAATCATAAATTCATGAGGAAAAACCCTAATCGTGCCCCGTTGGTGGATTCCTTGCTGCTCCTATTGCCTCTTCTTCTCCTTCTTGAGCTTTTGAATGGGAAGAACTCCTCCAATCCTCTCCTCCTTGGTGGTGGAGAAGATGGTGAAAACTCCTCCAAGACTTGATTCCTTGCTCCAAGATGGCCCAAAACCCTAACTAAGCTTTGTATTTATACCCCACACTAAGGTTTTGGGTGTATTTTCTGATTTTACCCTTGGATTGATCAAAACGTAGATGCAGATTTACGACATACGACCCAGTATACGGACTCTCATACGGGGTCGTATGTTTCTCAAGGGTCCGTATACGGGGTCTTGTCAGTCCGTTTAGGGGTCTGTACAACTAGGGAGGTTGGAACTGAATTCTCCAGGTCCATACGGGTCCGTATGGGACTCCGTATGGGCTGGTTCTCTTGACCTATTTCCCCTGTTTTGGCCCGTATTATCTTGAAAACCCTTCCCTTCTCTTGGAACCTCTATTTTCTGCCCTGTTTACAAAAACAAAGCCATTTTGAGTACAAGCGGGCCAATATTCCTTTGAAACTTATAGTAATATGCATGAATCTTGTATATAAATGATGCTCATTTGAACACGTATCACATACATAGTATAGCTCATTGATGCTGCAGCTGGTGGGTCATTGAGTAATAAGTATTCTGATGAGGCTGAGCAGTTATTTGAGGATATGGCAGGCAATGAGTCACACTGGTCATCAAGAGAAAAGCAGTTAAAACTGTAAGAGCTTTCTTGATGAGTGTAACTACAGATTCAGCCCTTGCTGCATCGGTGGAGGCATTATAAAAAAGCTGGATCTTCTTACATGTGACAACAGTTCAAAAATAGTTGCAGTCATCTTTTGCAACACATGATAAAGGGCATAATGTTTCACAATACCCAATTTTGGTTGAAGCAGTTGCACCCATGGAACAAGTTCAATATATGTGCAATGCACAAAGGCCACAAGGAAATCAGTACTGACCATACATCCCAAATTGGAATAACCCAGCCCTCTCCTACGGAAATACACAAGGGGTACAGTATCCTCCACGTTTTCAGCACCCACCAAAGCCACAAGAAAGGAAAGCAACTAATTAGGAGATTTTGGTAAAGTATATATAGGCCAACAACGCCGCAATGAAAAAAATGCAAGCATATAATAGCATCGCAATGAGAAACATGCAAGGCTCAATTTAGCTTTTTGATAATCAAGTTGGGTGAATTGCCAAGGCATTATCTGAAAGACCTTAAGGAAGCTTTCTAAGCAATACTAAAGCCAACCCTAGTGAGCAGCTGGAAGCAATTACTTTGAGGAATAGGAAAGTAGTGGAGATGCCAGTACATAAATCTCCAGTCAAGGAGGCTAAAAAATCCAAAGAGATAGAAATCTAAGAAACAAGTACAAGAAAAAGGAAAGGAGGTGGAGCAGGCACCCATATAGGAGTATCAAACTTGCATACCATATCCATAGAGGCGGAAGAAAGATAAGGAAGATTCTCTGTTTATGAAGTTCTTGGAGTTGTTGAAAAACAACTGCACATTAACATGCCATTAGTTGAGGTGCTCTCGAAGATTCCTAAGTATACCAAATACATAAAAGAGCTACTCAAGAACAAGTGGAAATTGGAATAGATCGCAGATGTTACCTTGAATGCACATTGCTCGACAATTATTCAACCCAAGCTTCCTAAAAAGCTCAAGAATCAGAGAAGCTTCATAGTTCCATATGCGCATGGTGAAGGGATGTGTGAGAAGGCGTTGGCTAATTTTGGGGCAAGAATCAATGTCATGCCATACAAATTCTATCTAAAATTGGGCCTTGGAGAGCCGAATAAAACAAGAATAACTCTACAATTTGACATTGAAAAGATATTTAAGCGTTATGATCATTTTGATCGAAATCCAGTTTCTACTCCCATTGAAATAATGGTCGTTATAAATCTCAATTGGAGTATGCAAGTGTAGTTGGGAGTCTTATGTATGCAATGAATTGCACAAGACCCGATATAGCTTATGATGTAGGAATGCTGTGTAGATTTACAAGCAATCCAGGATAAGAACATTGGAAAGCAGTTTCAAGAGTTCTTTACTACCTGAAGAAAACCATGGATTATGGTTTATATTACCAGGGATATCCCGCTATACTAGAAGGGTATAGCGATGCTAGTTGGAATAATATAGAGTCAAAATCCAAGTCAACTACTAAATGGATTTTTACTTTAGGAGGTGTTGTAGTATCTTGGGGTTCCAAGAAGCAGACCTGCATTTCTGATTCAACTCTGTTATCTGAATTCATAGCACTAGCTGATGCATGTAAAGAAGTTGAATGGCTTAGAAACTTAATTGTAGATATGCCTCTTTGGAAAGAGCCTACCCCTGCGGTTATGATTAATTGTGATCACAAGTCAACACTATATAAAGTCTTAAGTAAGACGTATAATAGAAAGTCAAGACATTTGAGTCTTAGACACCAATTTTTGAGACCGTTACTCAAAAAGAGAGTAATTACACTCGACTATATAGAGTCGAAGGCAAATCTAGCAGACCCTTTGACGAAAGGACTAGCTAAAGAGATGATTTTAAAGACATCTAAAAGAATGGGGCTAAGGTCAATATGTAACTCAATCATGTTTAACGAGAACCCAACTTAAGCTCTTGAAATTATAGACTAAGTTCAATGGGTACAAACAAGTTAAAAAGTTGGTTTAGCATGACACTAAATTATAGCCTCATAAGTTAGGACAAGAGATTAGTGTCAGAGAGAGCATCAGAGAGATTGGAGTATGATCCTTAATAAATCCATAAAAGCAACTCGCAGACTTGCTTAAAAGGAATTTACCTATAAGAGTGAGGAAATGGGGCCGCTTCTTATGAATGTTTGACCAACATTTTAGAGCACTCTTGAAATCAGGATATCGAGCACAAGGCCATAAATGTGTGAGGCAAGGAAACACTCTTTTTTTGGATGAAGTATGTATGACATCTCCGACTTATCTACAAGGACCTTGGTTCAAGATCCGTTCACCATAGTACCTTGATATAGCTTTGAGTTGTTTATACTAAGTGAAAGTTCAAGTCCAAAAGACACTTATCACCTATGTACTAAATCCATTGATAATGTATCGTTTTTTGTTTTTTATCGTTGTTTTGTTATCGAGTCGGTATATATTATATTATAAATTCTTATTTTCATAATATTGAAAATAGGGGAGGATTATTGGATATTTTCAACAATAATGTATTTTCTATGTTTTCCTTTGAGAATTGAATTGAGAGAATAAATGCATATGGCATTAATTGATGAATAAAAAAGATACTTTGCATATGAAAGGATATTCCCTTTCATTGGTATTAAAGGGACACTATACACATGAAAGGATGTTACCTTTCATGTATGCCTATCTGCCAAAGGGTGTTCCCTTTTATGAAAGGATGTTACCTTTTATGTGTGACCATTTGCCAAAAGGTGTTCCCTTTTATGAAAGGATGTTACCAAGGGATGCAACCTTGAGATGAAACCTTTGGGACCCTATATATAGTCTAGTTCTATGTGAGGCAAAGTACATCAAAGTTTCATACTCTATTCTCTCACTCTCTCTTTCATTCTCATCTCTCTTTCTTTACATTATCAAAGACAAATTCAAGAGTGTTTCCGGGTTGAAACGAATAGTGCAAGTTCGCATTTCAACAACAATCAAAGGGCTTCATTGTATCAAGAAGGCGTTTCTCACACACCCCGTTGCAATCGTGATTCTAATCAGAGGGGAAGAAATTCGTCTAAAAGAAAGCGTTGTCATCTTCGTGCCTTGAAGATTATTTGGTTTATCTTCTTCTTTCCTCCATTATCTTCTACTTTATTTCCAACACTTCATAGCATGAATGATTGCTATAATTAAATGTTTAATGGCAGTTATCTAATACTAAGCATGATAGAGTCATAGACAACAGTCATAAATTCAAGAACAGATACATCCCATCTTGTGTAAAATGAAATGCAAAATAATTTAAATCAACATCAGGATTCCCACATACAAGCTTTAATTTTAACAATTAATGATTTCTTAGATGAAAAGTTGTTTAAAAAAAGGAAAGAATAATGAAGGATGGCATGTCTCTTCATATGATGGAATCCGATTAGTGTAGCTTTCAATTTTGAGCCTGATGTTTGAGGTTGATACATTGAAGTGTGTAGCGTCACCTCTGTTCAGGCTGGCTACAGGGAGCTATCCTGGGAAAATTAAACTCTGAAATAGAGATAACTAGGCTCGCAGGCCATCCTTATTAATCTCATAAGAACAGGATTACAAGAGTTGTAAGGATAAGATGCAACAATACTCAAGGCCGCTAATGGCTTGAGAACTTCAAGTCAGTAATAAAACAAGTAAAATAAAGAGCTTCAGTAACTCGGAACGCTGGATCACCGGCGAACTACCTCCGTCGCCTCCGAGAGGCTCAAGCCAAGTATCTACTCCTTCGATGAAACCCTTTGTCCTTTTCCTCCTCTTTTTGTAGTATTCTTCTAGCCTTCCATTATGAAATCTCGGTATTGTTGATTCGCTTTTTCTTGGCGGGTACTGTAGCGACATGCGTCTGGATTGAGACACGTTGTTGTGATTTCCTCTTCTCCATTACTTCCGTGCCACGCGTTCTCCTCCATTGCGTCTCTTTCCACATTTTCCATGGTTGACTAGTCTTCTACGCTGTTGAACGTAACTCTTTCGTTTCCTTGACTAGTCTTCTCCTCTGTCTTCTACGCGAATGGCCTTGTACTCACGATAGAGGTAAGTCGAGCAGCTAGTCATCTCTGAATATTTGAGTGTCGTTAGCATGCATCACACTTCTGAACAAATTCTCGAGCATCTTTAGCTAGAGCTGGCCAGTAGTACACTTACCGAAGTACCTTATGACTGAGAGCCTTCCCCCCCAGGTGGTCTCTTGCCACACCTTCATGGATTTTTTGGAGAACATAATTCACCTCAGTAGGGCGCAAACACCGTAAAAAGTGTAGAGTATAAGACCTTTTGTAGAGCTACCCATCCAATATACTGTAGCGAGCAGATCTAGTAATAATCCGACGAGCCTGCTTCGGATCAGGTGGAAGAGTACCATCTTGGAGGTAGTTCTAAATAAGGTCGATCCAATGGCTCTTCATAGATTTCAAGTAGCTCTTCTACTGGTTGGCACTCTATGGTTTTCGCTACCAAATACTGAATGTTTGTTTGATATCAACATCAGATGAAGCGAGCTTCGACAAGAGGTCAACTTCTTGATTCTCAACCCTGGGAATTTTGTTGATGTAGACATTCTGGAAGCTGGTAATGAGTTTTTGTATAATGACCTTGTATTTCATCTCCTCTGGCCTCAAACTCCTCGATCATATATCCGACCAACAGTTGTGAGTTAGTGTTTTCATGTAGATTTTGGACCCCAAGGCCTCGGTCAAGTTGCAGACCAGCAATCAGGGCCTCATATTCTGCTTCATTATTGGTAACCTTGAAGCCAAATTTCAGGATTGTAGACGTGCTCCAACTTGATGGTGAGCACAATGTGATGCCTACTCTGGAATTTTCACTAGTTATCGAGCCATCGGTATGTAGAACCCACTGGGAGGGGGAGACATCTTGCATTCCAACTAGCTCAGTAATTGGAGATTCCCCATCATCTGTTACAGTGAGTTCGACAATAAAATCAGCAAGTACCTGTGTTTGATAGCTATGCGAGGCTCATAACTGATATCATATTTTCCCAGCTCGATCACCCATTTAGTCAATCAACCTGAAGTTTCTGGTCAGTGAAGTACTTGTTTCAGGGGTTGATCAGTGAACACTTTGATCTTATGGGATTGGAAGTATGGCCGGAGCTTTCGAGCACAGAGACAACAAGGGTGAATGCTAGTTTCTCTAGTAGAAGGTATCTTCACTCCGTGTCTGAAAGACCCTTACTTGTATAGTAGATAGGTTTTTGAATTCCCTCCTCTTCTTTCAGGAGAACTGAGCTGACTACCATGTCACTGACCACTAAATAGATATAGAGCTCTTCTTCAGGCTTAGGCTTGGCGAGTAGAGTGGGCGATTGAAGATATTCCTTTAGTTGAGTGAGGGTCTTTTCGCATTCTTCGGTCCGCTCCACTTTCAGTGCTTTCTGTAGAGCTGGAAAAAGGGAAGGTTCTTCTCTCCTGACTTCGAGATAAATCTCCCCAAAGCAACAAGCTTTCCATGAATATAGCATATTTCTAGCGCGAAGCTAATAATGTTAGGTACGTATGGACACCCCCAAAGGGCAGAATACCCAGTACCATGCTCCCAAAAAGTATGGGTAGGGGGTTTTCATCAAAAACACTGTTTTCATTTCAAAACACCCCTCCCAAATGGGTACTGAATGCGGTCCCAAAGACCTCCCATTCTCTTACACCAAACATTGGGCTAACTACAGTAATTTCGAAGAGTACATACAGGACATATGTCCCCAATTCCCATAATTGGTAATTTCATTACATAGTTTATGTTCCAATGCAAGTGTCAATGAACGATCACTATGTATACAGTCATGTACTGATAATCAGTTTAGTGAATAACTATAATTCCTAGCTATTCACAATTATCATGTCATATTCAAGCATTCACAAGCCGTTTCAGTATAAATCAAATATCTCATAATATACAACCCTCACTAGGGGTAATCGGCTCATCTATATATAATCCTAAGCGAAAAGGAGTCTAATTAAAAATCTGAAAAAACCAGAAAATTAGAATGGGGTTTCGGAATTTTCTCAGAATTTTAAAATTTTTAATTATAAAAAGTCTATCTATCTATATTATATTACTAAGTACGAATATATTTAATTTTAAAAGAGATCTATCACTTTAAATATTTATGGAAGTCTAACACATAATTGTAATTTTGGAAAAAAATTCAAAAACTACCTAATTTAATTGAGATTATGAAATTTTATGATAGTTTTAAATTTAAAATAATATAAACATCTCAAAATTTTGGATTTTTTTGAAAATTTTAATAAGAATCTATAGTAATTAAATTGAGATTTTAAAATTTTCTCATAATATCAAAAAAAAAAAATAGAATAGGGTTTTGGAATTTTCTCAGAATTTTGAAATTTTTAATTATAAAAATATTTATCTTCATTACTAAGTACGAATATATTTAATTTTAAAAAAGATATATCTATCTAAATATTTATATCACATAATTTTAATTTTATAAATTTAATTTTACAAAAATTTAATTGAGATATTGAAATTTTCTATAAAATAATATGAATATCTCAAAATTATGGATTTTTTTAATTTTAAAAAGCATCTATCAATATTACATAGCGAAAGAGAATTAGTTGGATAAATTTCATTTTGAATATTATTAATTTAAAAGATAATGAATTTGAGATTTTAAAATTTTCTTATCATTTTGAATTTAAATAATATAAATTTCTCAAAATTTGGATTTTTTTTTAAAATTTTAAAAGTATCTAGATAGTGAAAGAGAATGAGTAGGATAATTTTAATTTTGAAATAAAAATAAAAATAAAATAGATAATTAAATTGGGATTTGAAAAATTTCTCATAATTTTTTAATTTAAAATAATATAGATATCTAAAAATTTTGGATTTTTTTAAGATTTTAAAAATTATCAAGAAAATTAGGTTGGGGTTTTGGAATTTAATATATCCTGTATATGTATATAGGATATATGTATTTAGAAATAATTACTTACTTAAAAAGGGTGCGTGTGAAAATTTTAAATTTTAAAAAAAAAACATCAGCAAAGGAGAAAATTGGAATTGGGTAATCGAAATTTCTCAGATTTTAGGTTTTTTTTTAATTTAAAAAAAAACCATACACAGATCGCGTTCTTTCCTAGGTGGTTATGCCATGTCTCCCTCCACGTCTCGCATCATTTAAAATCAATTAGAATGATGAGTGTTTTTTTTGTTTTTTTTTAAAATTGCTGAGAAGCCTTAAGCGCCGAAGGAGGAGGGACGTCGGCGTAGACTCATCAATGAGGAAAACAGGATTCAAGTAGCCCTTTTACTCTCCTTATATTTATTTATTTGGTATTTTTTATGCTTTAGTTTTAATGACAGAATTCATATTTAGAAATCTTTAGTAGACAACTTTGAGGAGTGGTTTTTTTTCCTCATGAACTTGCTAAGAAGCCTTAACTAACAGAGGAGGAGGAGGGACGTCGGCGTAGAGTCATCAACAAGAAAGAACAGGTTTCATGTATCCTTTTTTCTCTCCTTTTATTTATTTATTTATTTATTTGGTCCTTTCTATGCTTTAGTTTTAATGACATAATAAACATAGGTATAAATCTTTGGTAGAGAACTCTGATGAGTGATTTTTTTTTTTCTCATGAACTTAGTCCTTACTGAGAAGCCTTAACCGCTGGAGGAAGAGGAGGGACGTCGGTGTAGAGTCATCGACAAGGAAGAACAGGATTCATATATTCTCTCCTTTTATTTATTTATTTGGTCCTTTCTATGCTTTAATTTTAATGACATAATAAACATAGTTATAAATCTTTGGTAGAGAACTTTGAGTAGTGAATTTTTTTTTTCTCATGAACTTGCCAAGAAGCCTTAACCGCCGGAGGAGAAGGAGGGACGTTGTTGTAGAGTCATCGACGAGGAAAAACAGGATTCAGGTATCCTTTCTCTCATTTTGTTTATTTATTAGGTCCTTTCTATGCTTTATTTTTTAATGACATAATAAACATGCTTATAAATCTTTGATAGAGAACTTTGAGGAGTGATTTTTTTTTTCTCATGAACTTTTTGAGAAGCCTTAACCGCCGGAGAAGGAGGAGGGATGTCGGCGTTGAGTCATCAACGAGGAAGAATAGGATTTAGGTATCTCTTTTTCTCTCCCTTTATTTATTTATTTGGTCCTTCTGTGCTTTAGGTTTAATGACATAATAAACATTGTTATAAATCTTTGGTAGAGAACTTTGATGAGTGATTTGTTTTTTCTCATGAACTAACCACCGGAGGAGGATAGAGTCCTCGACGAGGGAGAACAAGATTCAGGTATCCTTTTTCTCTCTTTTTATTTATTTATTTGGTCCCATCTTTATCTGCCTTTGATCCTTTGAGAAATTCACCTTTTTGTTTTATTTTGTTGTTGTTCTTGAGTTTTGATTTACATGAAGTTCACGTTCTTCCAATAGGAATTGATATAGAATTGGGTCTCAGTTTTACACTATTGATTGGCAACAACTAGATTCTGACAATTCCCTAGGTACTTTTTCATACTCATAATACTTCTCATAGTTCTAGAGCTCCAAAGAATTTGGAGCGTCCATTCAACATACAAGATTTTGACAGTAAATCTGTGCATGTTGGGGTCCTTTCTTCATTTTTTTTGTAACTTATTGGATCTCTTCGTTATGTTTATATCTATTTTCGTTCACATGTAAAAGTATATGTGAGTAAATGAGTCTTCTTGAACATGTTGTTAGCCCTGCACTTAATCCGTAGAGATGAGTGTAGGTAAAACCAAATGGAATAAATTGAGATTCATACACTAGACATGTGAACTAAGGAACATGTTATTCATAGTTATTTCTAAATATGGATTATGTTTTCTTTTATTTATGTTTTATTTCTTATTTCTGTTTGTTTTTTTTTTCCTTCTTTATTATACATAAAATTTTAAAAAATTATATTTTTATTGTTTAAAATTTTAATTAATTAATTTTATTTAAGAGGGCTACTGTTTTTAAAAAATTGAATAGAGGATATTTAAAAGGAAAAAATATTTAAACAACATACATTGTGGGAAAATTGGCTCCAATATGACATGGGATAAAGTTTATAAGCTTCCATTTATGATTTATAATACTCTTTATAAGATTTGTGAATCTACGTCCAATTTATATCCTCACTTATATCAATATTTTTTATAAATAATTTAAACATAACTTTAATTAGATCCTTAGTTATTTTATTTTACTTTTAAAATTAACTATTTGTTAAGTTTTTTTTTTCTTTAAATATTTTAAATATCTAAAATCTTGAAGCATTTACATCTCTTGAAACCTTTTTTTTTCCATAATGCTTTTAACAGTGGAAGAAATTTTGGTTATAGAAAAAATTTAATATTTGAAATATTTATTTTTTAATCTAAAAATTATTACTTAAAATAAGAATATTTAATCCATTTAGAAAATCTATTAAAAAGTGCAAATAAAAAAATTAAATTTCCATAATGCTAAAAAAATATAAATTTCTGTTCTAAAAAACACCTCAAACCATATCAAGATCATTTTAAAAGCAATCCAAAGGTTTTTTTAATTAATATATTTAAAGAAGTTTAAAAAATATCATCCAAATAATAGAACCCTACATTACAAATTATTCGTTTGAAAATTTATTTTTAAATACTTTAAAAATTAAAATATTTATTTTTTATTTCATTGAAACTAATTCTTAAAATTATTAATCTGTTTTGAAAATTTATTTAAAAATCAAATCTTATATTATTTCCTTTATTCATTTGAAAATGTATTATTTAATACTTAAAACATTAAGTATTTAATTTTTTATTTCATCAAACCCTACATTCTAATCTTTTTTAAATTTTTAAATATCTAAAATCTTAAAGTATCTGAAACCATTACTAATAAAGAGTTTTCACTAAATAAAAACTAACAAGCCTACTTCATTTATCTCTTTAGATTTAATTTATAAAAAATTATGACTCTTATATATCAATATTAAAAAAATAATATTATATTTAAAAAATTAATAATATTTAAATAATATTATTTCAAAAAATCTGAGCAATAAGGGTCATTTGCTTGTAAATACTAAAATAACATTGAAAGCATTATTCAAAATCTCATTTATAAAACATGTGTATACACAAATCCTATAGTTCATCTGTTTTCCACTCACCTCAGTGCTCTATGCACTATCCTCTGGTCCTCCTGCGGAGCTATCGACGCCTTTCTCGCGTCCTATACATGGTATTTAACCACTTATCATTTCATATCGATCCAAATGTAATTCTAGTATGAAATGGTCCTATTCATGTCTAGTCGAGAACATTGGCTTCTTTATTATTAATCGGGCTCTTCGACCCTTTCTAAGCCTTGTAAACACGGTATTATTTATCTCCTAAGTATTCCTATCCAATGGAACCCCTTTCAGTCCATTTGGAACCTTTTTCAAGTGAATACAGTGTTTTTACTATTGATAGGATCGACACCCCCTTGGACACGGGCGTGTGGATGACCCTGTAACTCTCAGTATTTTTCTGAAAGTCTTAACAGAGAGTTACACAACCTTAAACACAGGAGTGTGAATTCCCGTGTAACTCTCTGTAAAGCCTGCAAACAACCTTGCGGACAAACAGAGACTTATACAATCATGTACACGGGCGTGTGGGAGCCCGGGTAACTCTTTGTTTCATTGAGAATACTCATTCTACAGTCCTGCTATAGTATTCTATAGTAACTGTCGATTTTTCCATACACTAAACCATGGTATAAAACACATACAATTTATTCCAAATCACTTCTAAACTCTAAATACATAATTTATCATTTATTTACATTTATTTTTACATCATTCCATCCATTAAAACTCCACAAATCGATCACATTCACCAATCCTCAACCCATGACCTATTATACATCAACTATCCATGTGAATTCATACAAATGCATCTAGGTCGGTGTTAAGCTTACTTACTTGAGGATTCAAGCTACAAGAGATCGATTGCCGAGCTTTTAGTTCAATTCTCCTCTAATTTCCTTCTCAAGCCCTAGGAAATGTATACAAGCTCATAATCATATATATTAAGCTCAAATCTTAACCGTTGGTTAAGGATCAAGCTCCATCTCAAGGAGGAGCCGGTTTTTTACACCAACACCTATACATATATTATGCAAAAGATTAAAAAAAAAACATATTTTTTGTATCATTGATAATAGATAGTTAATTTGTCTTTTACGTTACATGACTCGTCAGGCTTGAGATTTATTAGTTTTTTCGACATTCATTCCAGGTCCGACCCGTTCGGAACCCTAGTCCATCTTTGTAACGTATCGAATTGGGATATCGTCCTTGCAAAACCCCTCCAAAACCTTACTCGCTTTCCAATGGCGATGCTAGCTTCTCTCTTTCCTATCAACCTTCTAATGTTACGCCCTCGCGGGCAGCCCTTCATCCCATCCCCACAATCGGCTACTCCGGTTCGCACCAAGAAACCTCTCTTTCTCACCGCCCTCCATGCCAGGAGCGAGCTTGAGGCCGTCAACATCGCCGAAGACGTTACTCAGGTCATGATTCTATGGATTCTTTCCTTCCATTCATGTCTTGGGTTCCTTTTGTTCCAATGCCTTCAACTTTGTGTGGAATTATGGTTTACAATTGGAAAGACGAATGTGGATGAACATGCTTGAATGCTATATTCCATTTGATGCATTATCACCAAAATTTTGCTTTTTTAGACAAGTTGTGTTTTCAGTTCTTTTGGTGGTAATAGATTTTACATTTATTGTTCTCTGTAGTATATTAATGAGGCGTTGAAATTGTTATTATTATTATTATTTTTTTTTATAAAATTACAGAATCTTTGTATTATAACATGAGCTTGTGTAGGATTTTAAGCAGCTTTTGTATAATAATATCTTGGGAGTGATTTTATTTTATTTTTTTATCAGTTAATTGGGAAAACACCTATGATATACCTTAACAAAGTTGCTGAAGGTTGTGTGGCTAATATTGCTGCAAAGCTTGAGTCTATGGAACCTTGTAGAAGTGTCAAAGACAGGTGAATGTCATCAGCATTAATGGTTTTATTTACTATATCTAATTTTCATGAATCTGGTGGTGATTCATGATTTTCTGTTTCTCAGAATTGGATACAGCATGATAACTGAAGCTGAAGAAAAAGGAGTTATTTCTCCAGGCAGGGTAAACTTTAAACTTTGAGTTTTCTATGCTTGACAAATGTTCGTATATTCTCAAAATTACAATGCACACAAAAATATTTGGTTTTCTTGCAGAGCATTTTGGTAGAACCAACTAGTGGAAACACAGGAGTTGGTATTGCTTTTGTTGCTGCTGCTAGAGGATATAAACTTACTGTAACCATGCCTGCGTCTATCAGTCTGGAGAGACGTGTTCTTCTTCGAGCATTGGGAGCAGAGATTGTTCTAACAGACTCAAATAAAGGGATAAAAGGAGCTGTTGACAAAGCAGAAGAGATAGTTCGTAGTACTCCAAATGCTTTTATGTTTCGGCAGTTTGACAATCAAGCTAATACAAAGGTCATTTAACATGATCTCTCCTCCCTTTATAACTTAATTTGGAGATTGAGTATAGTTGTTATATCACAATCCTGCTACAATAAAACACTGCAGTATTAGTATCTCATTTGAATAAATTACAGATCCACTTTGAAACCACAGGCCCAGAAATATGGGAGGACACAATGGGTGCTGTTGATATCTTTATCTCCAGCATAGGAACAGGTGGTACTATCACGGGAACAGGGCAATTTCTCAAAATGATGAATAAAGAAATCAAGGTTTGCATAACATCCCTTGTTGCAATCAATTTTTTTTTTTTGGTATTTGAATTTAACACGTCTAATTTTGTAGGAGGACATTATTGTCAATAATTAGCATGTGATAGATGTATTGTTGTAAATAGACCTCTAAGCAGGTTAGGTCAGGTTCTGTTGGGGTTGGGATTAATCCTAATCCTAGATCTGACTCCTTAAAGGTAAGTCTGAGCTGTGGTTTCTTGGACTTGGCTAGCCTGGCATATCTCAGCCCATTGGCAGCCCTAGATGCAATACAAATGTTACTTTCCATGTCAATTACTCAACAAGAAGGAAAGAAAAACAACTTCAGGGATGCCCAATTTTTTTGTTTTGAAGGGATATATGTTGTCTATTATTTAGAGTAATTTGTGGTCAAAACAATACACAGTTCTGTTTCCTATTAGGCTATTACCCCCTCTCATACTAGCCAAAGCCTTAAAGTAACACTTTATTTTGTTAAATTCAGAAATTCTTTTACTTGGATACATACATGCATACAATTATGTAGCCATCTTGAGTTATGGGATAAGGTTTACCTCAATTAAATATTTTCTCACGTCAATCTTTCTTTGTGTGCTGCACTCCCTTAATATTGTTAGAGGAATCCATTCTTTTCCAAATGTTGGCTGTTATTAATGAGGCTTATGTATCTTTTGCATTTGATTCTCACTTTAGCTATTTAGATAGATAGATATTGTATGTATCTTGAGTTTGTATTTCTTGCCCTAATACAGACAAGGTGAATTTTTCATCTTCCTTGCTAGTTGTAGAAGTTAGCATGTACGCTGAAATGCCCAAAGCTATAAGTCCCATAACCTGATCTTGAATAAGATATAGCAGGAGGCTAACAACCAAAGCAAGTCCCATCACGAAGAACAACAGGAAGTTGATAGCAGAGGCTTTTGACCCCACCTACAACCATTATAACCAATACATCTCTTCCACTCAAGACAACGTTAATAATCTCTCGTTGATTTGCTCGATAAGTTGAAATACCAAAGACATTGAATCTAATATCATTAGCTTCAGCATCTCATTCAAAGGGCCTTGACCAATCTTCTGCAGCAACTTCACCATTGTTGGTTGGTACAGTTTTAGATGTTTTGTATACTTTCAACAAAGTTTTTAGCTCGGACTGTCTCTCATATAGCTTCTCTTGGCAATCGTTGTTTGATTCTCTGAATGAGGGTTTGGTGATTAATGAAGGCTGATGTCGTGAAAGAGCTCCTTGTCGTCAAAGCAGAGCTCCAAGATATTCAAGATTTCATTTTTCAGCTTCGTAGAACACGAAGAGTAGCTGTCTGAGAGACAGTCTGAGCTAAAAAACTTGCTAGAAGTATGCAAAACATCTGAAATTGTACCAACTAACAATGATGAAGTTGCTTCAGAAGATTAATCCGGGTCCTTTGAATGGGATGTTGAAGCTGCTGATATTAGATTCAATGTCTTTGGTATTTCAATTTATCGAGCAAATCAATGAGAAATTATTAACATTGTCTTGAGTGGAAGAGATATATTGGTTATAATGGCTACAGGGGGTGGCAAAAGCCTCTACTATCAATTTCTTGTTTTTCTTCGTGATGGGATTCCTTTGGGCCCCTGCTTTCTCTTATTCAAGATCAAAGTGGGACTTATAACTTTGGGCATTTCAAATACATATGCTAACTTCTACAACTAGGAAGGAAGATGAAAAATTCATTTATAAGGTCCTAGATAAAGGGAAAGGAGAATATAAAGTTTTGTATGTCACTCCTTAAAAAATATAAAAGAGTAAAAGATTTATGTCAAAGCTTGAGAAATGCTACCGTGGTGGACGTCTTTCTCTTATATCAATTATATCAATTGATGATGCACATTGTCATAGAGATAGGGTCGTGATTTTCGTCCTCTATAAAAATCTTGGTATTTTGAAGATCCAATTTCCTAATATTTCTCTGATTGCTTTGACTACGACTGCTACTTATAAAGTCCAAGCAGATCTAACCGAGATTTTGCATAAACCTCGTTAACTCAAATTTAAGAAAGATTCTCAAATTCGGCTATCATTTGAATTTGTAAGGGGTTTTTGGGGAAAACTCAAGAAAAATCAAGAAAAAGCCAACCAAAGGAAAGAACACCAAGATTTTAACGTGAAAACGCCACAAATCGAGGGAAAAACCACGGGTTTCCGGTTTGGGAGAAAGAAATCCACTATCGATGCTTTTTGGTGTACATGAGAGGGAAATGAGGTTGAGGGAGAGGGAGGGAGACAATGAGTGTCCAAAAGAAAGTCCCTTGATTGGTGTGAGGTATCTGCTATTTATAGGTTTCATGTGTGTCTTCTTCGGATTCCCCAACTCGGTTGTTAATTCTTCTAGAAGGACTCAAGGCTCCTCGGTAATCTTCTCGGATCTTTTTGCTGTAGAGTACTTCGGTATGTTAGTGAGGACATGGGCTTCAGGCGGGAAGTCTTCTCCTCGGAACCGGGGAGTAGTCGCTTTATAAATCCGAGGAGGGATGGACTTGTGGCCTCCCAAGGAGGCGCTCATGAAATTGTGAAGGTGAGACCGTCTAGTGACCCGAGGAGGTGCATAACCGAGGCGATGTCATGACGAACTGGTTGGAAAAAACCGAGGGCTCAAATTTTTCGACGTGTCATGTTGGGTTGACTCCACGTGTCCTCAAAACTTATCTCTATCATCAGTCCCCCCACAAGTATGCTTGCGCGAGCTAAACATATAAGAAGTAGCTCGGGGATTGTAACGTGATTATTCCGAGGACTCCTGAAGGGGATCTCTGTAAGTGGGGCAACGAGGCGTATGTGCTTCGGTCCTTGGCTATGTAGCGGTTCGATTATGAGGGATCTTGCGTTACAAGATTCATAGGGCCTGGCTGTACTTTATGTGGGCAAGTGAGAGGTCCAATCGTTGGGCGAGGTAGAGGGGCGCATTAAATGCCTTGTGCCCTTTTGCCTCCCTAACGCCTCTTTTTGCAGGCGCCTTTAGGGGGAATGATTGCGTCAATCCCATCAGTGCTCCCGTGGCGCGCATCCACTGAGGTCACTTGCTGCGTCCCGATTCGAGCTGTCCTTCGCTTATCCACGCGTTCGGTCAGGATTGCGTGCGGATTGGGGGGAGGATCCGGACCGTTGGGGAGTTTCAGGGTTGTTAGATTACTGCTGCACCGATTGGACTTATTTTTCAAAGAGGATTTCCCCATCAAGAGAGCCAAGTCCATCATCTTCCTTGCTGTCTGGCATTGTATGCATAGAGACCTCCCTGTACTCATCCGGACACTACTTATGGCTTCAGATACTGCGTCTTCTTCCTCTTATGCTCTTTCCTCTACTTCGTTGCCTGCTAGTTCCCCTGCTTTTGCGCTTGAGTTCATTCTTGACCCTTCTAAGAGGGCGGAAGCCTATTCCTCCGCTTATCCCAACCTCTTCCCTCCTGAGTTGATCCATCAAGTGGCCTTAGGTTGTGTTTGGTTGGGAGTTATCCCTACTTGAGATTAGGAATAGGTTTTGAAAAGTTTTAACATTTTTGGAGGGAAATTTTAAAGTAAAGGTATTAATGATAAGATAGTGATGTGTTGACTATATATTGGTGGGTTATATTTTTAAATCTTAATTAAGGATTTTAAGGAAAAACTTTTTCATTGGAATCAGGGGTTATCCCAAGGATAACCCCCAACTAAACAAGGCCTTAGAGTATAAAATTATCAAGGCGTTGTATCTCCCTTAGAGTATAGAGTCCCAACTTTTTACGAAAGCACGCGAAGTTCTTCTTCAAAGGAGTGGAGAGCTAGGAGTACCCATATATGACACGGACACCTATTACACGGCATGACACCCACGCGCATTTTTTAGAAAAGTAGGACAATACACGTTGCGATCGCTGAATATATATATATATATATATATATATATATATATATATATATATATATATATATAATATTTTGATAGAATATAGTTATTAGATTTCATTTCATCATATCAAATAATCTATAAATTGCACACAAAAATTAAAAGATTAAAAGAATAAAACAATAATTCTATCCATTAATATTTTACTTAATTGATTCTATTATTTTTCCATAAAAGTATCATAGATTGATGATAAAGGGTCTAGAGAAAGGACACAATTGGCAAGAGAAAATAGAAGAATGTGTAATTTAGAAAATCTGTTTTTGGTTTGAAGGTATTTATGACATTTTTCATTTTAAAGAAAAGATTGTTTAAAAATTCAGTGTTTTAAAATTAAAAATAATAAAAAAAAATGAGTTAATTGTTGATTTTATGAAAATGTGGGGTGTTTTTATATTTACAACATAAAATTAAGAGGATTTTTTTTATTGGTATCCATTAGTTCACCCATATTTTAATTATAACCATCCGAATAAAAAAATAAAAAAATAAAAAAATATAGAGAAAGGAAGAGGTCCATTTTCACACTCATATGGCCATTGGCCACATGGCCTGCATTTAAAGCTCCTGCACCTGTTCTAATATAAACCAAAATGGCTATTTTGCCAAAACCCCCCTCTGTTATCTTGTTCATATAAACTATTGAGGTCATGAGAAGCTCCTGCTTTCCCATTTCATGGCGCCCTCTCTACCGTTTCCTCCTCTTCTCCCAGCTCCCACCTTCTTCCTTCTCCCACTGCCCCACCACCTTCACCCTCACGCTCTTCTTCTTCGGCGCCTCCAAGAACATCAACCTCCTCTGGTCCTTCATCGTCGCTGTCCTCGCCCGCTCCGACCTCCTCACTGTCGTCCGCTTCCTCGCTGAGCCCGAGATATCACCAACTTCGTCCTCGTCTTCAACTCCATTATCGGACCTCACTTCAAACCGCTTACTCCATCAAGACTCTGAACCTCGTCGTCGACCTTTAGTGGACATGCGTGTCGCGGACGTGTCGAGACGAAAAAATAAATAAATAAATTGAGACACGAAATTCACCGTATTTGACACGTATTTCCACGTATCCGCCACGTGTCCGTGTCGCGTACATACGCGATACGGGTAGGTTAGGTAATTGAACGTGTCAGTGCTTCATAGAGGGAGAGATTGCGATTTATTACGATTCGTTGCTCGCTGGTCTTAGACTCCTTTTTCCCCAGTTTTTCTTAGACATCTTTAGGGAATTCGAGGTTTACCCCTCTCAACTGGCTCCGAACTCTTGGAGATGCCTCTGCGGCTTTGTGATCATCTATACTCGTTGTAGAATTAAGCCCACTGTGCCTCGATTTAAGCTCTTCTTCGGTTTAAGTAAGGAGAGGAACACCGATTGGTACTATTTCGAGGCTCGGCCAAATAGGAGGTTCCTCTGCCCCGTTCCCTCCTCTATAAAGGGATGGAAGACAAAGTTCTTCTTTGTCTTGAGTAAGGAGGGTCTAGGGGTTCGGACTTGCTAGGGTACCCCCAAGATGCTACCGTTGAATAACAAGAAGCTTCTGCCCGAGAAGGAACAAGATCTCAAGAAGCTTAGAGAATATTCTGATATTCCGGTTGATAAGTATCTGACTCCTGATATCTTACGAGAGTGTGGCCTCTTCACAGCCCTGGGTAGGGCTTTTCTCAATTTATTTTATCCTCTTTTTTTTTTGGCTTCTGTTCGGAAGATTTTGTGATGTGACTCGATTTTTTGCTTGTTGTGGCAGGAAAACCGATAAGCCCTATGACCGCCTTGACTGTCTTCTTGGCTGGTGTACGAACCAATGAAGCGAAACTAAAGGCAGCAAGGGAGGAAAAAAAAAGAAGAGGAAGGCTGCCAAGCTCGGCATTCATCTCAAGGAGGCCCCCTAAGAAAAAGAAAAAGAAAAAGAGTAGGTCGAGGGGGAGGAATCGCAGGGGCCCCCTGTGGGGGACCAAGGTGAGGCTCAACGACCCACATCCAAGTTGGGTCGAGGACAGAAGGAAAGGGTTGGGGAAAGCGTTTCTTCTCGCGAAGCACCGAAGCGGAGAAAGAAGGCCACTGTCAAGAAGAATACTACTCCTCTGGTCATTATCCTTGAGGAAACCGAGGAGGTTGTTGCTGCTTCGGTTCCAGTAGAGGAGAGGTTATCTGACGACGACGACGCTCCCCTTATCAAGACGAGAAAACGGATCCGAATTGGAGGCGATGCTCACTCATCGCTGTCTCTTCTCGTGAGTACGACTTGGGTGATTCTAGTCCGGTAGGTCGAGAGGGCGCCGGATGTTTGCGAGGAAGAAGAAATAGACACCGCCTGGCCACTATCAATCTCTAGGCCGAATCACGGGGCGCAGGGACATAGCGGGTTTCATGATGGATTTTTCCGCCAAAATGAAGGGGCCGATTTCTGAATCTGAGGGTCCTGGCCAGACTTCGGGGGGCTCTTCGAAAATTGGGTTCAACCCCTTCAATGGTCTCCTTTGCTACGACCCCGTAGTGGCTGCTGTCTCCTTGGAACTTCTTCGAACCGAAGAGGTTGACGCAAGACTCCACTGTTTTGAGGAGGCTGAGTTGGCGGCTTATATGCATGCGTCTTTCTCGCAGTGACGGTAAGTATTTCCATAGCTTTAATTCCGAGGCCCCTCGTAAGCCATACTGATATTGATTTCGTTTCCTGTTGCAGAGTAGTACTTTAATGGACCGTACGGCCAATCTCTTTCGAGAGTGAGTCATCTCCATACACCTGCCTCATTGCAAGCCGAGAAAGCAAGTTTGAGTTTTACTTCTCCCTTCTGATGGGGCAGAAAGAGAAGATACAAGGTTCCCTCGCCTTTTTGGTCTCTCAATGCCAGAAGCTGTTGGAGGAGAAGGCCAGGTTAGAGGAGCGGGTTAAGACTCTTAGCAAGGAGGTCAAGAACCTGGAAGAGGGGGTGGAGCAGATCAGGATTTCGAAGCGCAATCGTTTGAAGATAGATGTCTTCAAATGGAAAAGATCTCTCCACTGCCAAGGTTGATAATGAAAAGCTCTCCTCAGATCTGAAGTTGATGGAGGAACAGCTGGGCCTTCTGCAGCAGGAAGAAGACAAGCTTTCTGCGGTCTTGGAGGAGAAGAATAACCTCCTTATTCGGAACGATACTGAAAAACAGATTACCAAAGAGGAGAATGAGAAGGCCCTAGCTGACATGACCTCTCTGCAGGAAATGCTGGACTGATGCTATGATCGGATTCGGGAGCTAGAGAACCTTCCTTCTTTCTATGAGGATACGGAAGGAGGGTATGGGGCCGACTTCCATAAGGGTGAGGAATCTTTCAAGATTTTTAAGGAATTGGTCGTAAGGACTGTCCCCGAGGAGGTGTTGAGGACGCTTTCCATAGACTTCCACTCCTTGACCTATAAGAAGGCCCTCAAGACCCTTGTTGGAGAGGATCCTAATGCCGAAACGGATGATGAACATCTTGATGAGGACTCCTCTTCGGGCGAAATCAGAGCAGATAGAGGTAATCAATTTGATTCTGTCCTTTTCCTTTGTTTTTGTTGTGAAATTTGTATCTGAACTTATCCTATCAACCTTGCGTGCATCCGATCACGAGGAGACTCATGATGATGTTCAGGGCGAAGTAGGTCCAGGGATAGGAGATGAAGGAGAGAGCCGTTCAGCATTTCCGCTTGCTCCCAAAGATGCTCCCTCGCCTTCTTGAACACATATTATCTTCTTTTTCCTTTTTTTTTTTTGGGAAATTGTTGTTTAAGAGGTTGCTTATGCAGCTCTCATCTGTAATGCCTTCGTGAATACTGCTTGATCCACTTTCTTTTGAGCTGGTAATACTTGTCTTGATAAATGAATCTTTATTTTTGGGGTATCAAGCGGTACACATTTTTTTTTTTAAGAATCTTGCGGCCATATTTGTAGAAATGGATGAGTGGCTCCTAGACGAGATACTCTAATTTTTCCTTTCGAGAGCGACGCGAGTGAAATGCAAAGACTTCTGTCCGGGGAGGAAATGGGGAGGCTCGCGGTCAAGGTGCAGAGATATAATTCCGAGGAGGAATTTTGGTGTCTCGCGATCAAAGCGCAGAGACATAATTCCGAGGAGGATTTTTTATTGAGACAAGTTGATGAAGGAGAATCAAATTTTACTGATAATATTTCCTGAGTGCCTCTGAATGATATGGACGTTTCAGTTTTTTTCCATCTAATCTGGTGAGCCAGTATGTACCCGGCTTTACAATGTCTTTTACGACGTAGGGTCCTTCCGAGCTTGGAGTTAGTTTCCCCGTTCTACTCTTGTTACCTTGAAATTTGTTCTGTTGTAGGACCAGATCGCCAATTTGAAAGGTGACCTCCTTTACCTTTGTATCGTAAAACCTCTTTACCTTCTGGCGGTAAGTAGCTGCTTGGAAGTTGGTCGCGTCCCTTTTTTCCTCCAAGAGATCCAGTTCGGCTCTGAGCTGCTCCTCATTGGTTACAAGATCGAATGTTTACGTCCGAGGGATGGGCACTCTATTCTCAGGCGGAATCACCGCTTCAACCCCGGCTAGGGCAAGCGGAGTCTCTCCCGCTGGTGTTCGGTAGTGGTTCGGATGCCCATAGGCCCCTAACCTCCACTACCCATAAGGACCCATTACTAAGAACCCCGGTTTTAAGCCGCTGAGGAGAGTTCGTTGGTCATTTCTACTCACTGCTTGCACGAGGACGAGTGGCGAAGTGAGTCTATGCTCGATTTCGAGTTCATCACAGAAAGCCTTAAATGTGGTGTTGGCAAACTGGCGGCCATTATTAGTTATGAAAGCCAAGGGAATTTCGAACCGACGGACAATCGACTTCCAAAGAAAGGATCAACAAGCCTTCTCTGTGATTGAGGATAACGGTTCCGCTTCCACCCACTTAATGAAGTAATCAATCGCAACTATTAGGAACTTCATCTGCCGAGCCGCCACAGGGAATAAGCCGAGGATATCGACTCCCAGAGGGCGAACGGCTTTGTACTTATGATGGGTGTAAGGTGGGCGGCGGGTCGCCTCTGGATATTTGAGTGTCTTTGACACGCGTCATATTTCCGGACGAACTCAATAGCATCTTTAGACAGGGTTGGCCAGTAATAGCTTTGTCGAAGAACCTTATGACTGAGTACCTTGCCACCCGTGACATCTCCCCGCCACACTTCCGTCGATTTCCTAGAGGACGTAGTCCGCTTCTCAAATGTAGCACCTCGTAAGAGGTAGGAAAACGCATCTTTTATAAAGTCAGCCCATCTATTACGCCGAAGCGCGGACCGAATGTATTCGGTGAGCTAACTTAGGGTCCGACGGGAGGGTTCCATCCTTGAGATAACTCGTGACGGGATCCATCCAAACAGGCTCTTCCCGATATCAAGCAGCCTTCCTACGGCTCAAGACTCAATTGTCTTTCTTTGCCAAATATTGTATATTAATGGGTTGCTTGATATCTTCGCCGATGTAGCTAGCTTAGACAAGAGATCCTCTTCTTGGTTCTCGCCTGGGTACTTTGTTGATGTGAACACTCCAAAACTCTTCACGAAGTCAGTTGTACCATAGCTTTGTACTTCACCATATTCTCCTCTCGTGCCTCGAACTCTTTGGACATGTGGCCTACTACTAACTGTGAGTCAGTATTGGCTTGCAGGTCCTGGACTCTGAGGCCTCGGGCAAGCTGCAGCTTTGCTATTATTGCCTCATATTTAGCCTCATTATTGGTAGCTTTAAAGTTAAAGTTCAGAACCGTGGAGGTACTCCAACCGTGACGGGCGACGGAGGACTATTCCTCGCCCGTAATTTTCAAGATTTGCAGAGCCACCTGTGATGCAAGACCCACTGGAAGGGAAGTGCTCAGATCCTCAGACGGTTCATGCACACCATAGGTTCTCTGATAGCGATAAAGTGAGTTCGGTAATGAAATCGCTAATACTTGCGCTTTAATGGCTATTGGGCGATAGCCGAGTATCATATTCCCCGAAGCTCAATGCACCCACTTCGCTAGGGCCTCAAGTATCTTGTCGGTGAAGTACTTGTTTCAACAGTTGGTCAGTGAGTATCTTGATTTTATGGGATTGAAAATACAGGCGAAGCTTCCGGGCTAAGATAACTAGAGCAAAGGCAAGCTTCTTGAGCGGGAAGTATCTTGATTCGGTGTCTGAAAGCACTTTGCTGATGTAGTAGACTGGTTTCTGCACCCCCTTCCTTTTTTGTGAGAACCGAACTAATTACCAAGTCGATAACAGCAAGATAGATATAAAGCTCTTCCCCTGGCTTCAGTTTAGAAAGAAAGGTGGGTGATTGCAGATAATCCTTCAGCTGAGTGAGGGCCTTGTCACACTCCTCCGTCCATTGCAATTTTGGTGCTGTCCGAAGAGCCCGGAAGAAGGGGAGGTTCTTCTCCCCAGATCGTGAGACGAATCTCCCTAGTGCTGCAAGCCTCACATTAAGGCGTTGTATCTCCTTAATACTTCTTGGGGATCTAGTCTCCATGATAGCTTGGATCCTGCCTGATTAGCCTCGATCCCTCTACGTGATCATGAAACCGAGGAACTTGCCGATCGGGACGCCAAAAGCTGCATTTGCTCAAGTTAAGACTCATGCCTTGGGTCCGCAATGCCTCGGAAGTCTCTGGAGGTCGGAAGCGTGGTGTTCGGCTTTGGCACTCTTAACCAGAATGTCGTCCATGTAGGCCTCGACATTCCTCCCAATTTGTTTTTTAAAGACTTTGTTCACCAGTCTTCGAAATGTTGCTCTGATGTTCTTCAGTCCGAAGGGCATTACTTTGTAACAATATGTTCATCGCGAAGTAATGAAAAAGGTTTTCTCTTCATCTGCCTTTGCCATTCGGATCTGGTTATACCCTGAGAATACGTCTAAGAAGCTAAGCATTTCGTATCCTAAAGTCGAGTCTACTTAGATTATCTATGAGGCAGAGTAGTAGCAATCTTTAGGGCATGCTTTATTAAGGTTGGTAAAATCTACACACATCCTCCATTCGCTCAAGACTTTTTAACTAACACAACATTAGAGAGCCATCCGGGATATTGGACCTCCCGAATGAACTCAGTTTTCAACAGTTTATTGACCTCCTCCTAGACAACTTCTAGACGGTCCGGAGCAAAGTTCCTTCTCTTCTGGATGATTGGCTTGAAAGTAGGGTCCACCTGAAGGTGATGCTCGATGACGTCGCGCGGCACTCCCAGCATCTCTTCGGCAGTCTAGGCGAAAACGTTAGCGTTGCGCTTTAGTAGTCCGAGGAGCTCTTTTGTCAGTTCCGACCAAGTTCACTATCGAAATGCGACTGCTCAGCCTCGAGGATCTCTTTGTCGAACCGCACACCTTCGCCTCTTTTATCAAGGTGTTGGTGGCGAAGCTTCTCGCCCCTCATCTTCAGAGGGAGTGCTTCGAGAGTTAGTGTTTCAGATGCCCTGCTGGATTCTCCCTCGTACTTCAAAGCGGTTCACATAATACCGCTTAAGGCTACTTGATCACCCTTTACTTCTCCACTGCTCTCGGTCTGAAATTTCAGCATCAAGTGGTATGTTGAATGGACGACCCAAAACATATTCAAAGATGACCTCCCTATTATAGTGTTATAGCTGGAGGGGCACTGAACAACCAAAAAATTAACCATGGAAGAAATTGCTTGGGGTGGTTTCTCCGAGTAAGGACCGAAGCGGTCATAACCCTCCTCGGCCGAAAAGTGGGCTTCTATTAAATCCCATTAATGGGGACTTGGTTGGCTTTAGATTCTCCACGCCAATTTTGATTCGGCCTAAAAGCGCCCCGTAAGATGATGTCAACCAACTCCTCAGATCGATGAGCACCCCCGCATTATGAAGATCCCCACTTTAACAACTATTACTAAAGCATCGCCATGCGCGGCTAGGAAACTCCTTGGAGGTCCTCGTTTGAAAAAGATATAAGCTCAAAAGGAAGGCCCTTTTTCCGAGGATGATCTTTATGTACTGTTCCCACCATGCGGGCATAATTTTTCCTAGACGAGGAGCTTTCCCCTTTGTAGCCTGGGCCTCTGGCAATAAAGAGCAGGGGGACATCCTCTTCGGGTGTTGCTTGTTGTGGTGGGGGTTCTTCTTTGGGTTTCCGCCCCGTGGCATGAATCATCAAGCTTCCCAACCTCGATGAGATCCTCAATCAAGGCCCCGAAGTTGGACGCAATCTTCGCTTGAGCGACCCTCGACTTGGTGATAAAGGCGTAACGCTTTTTCAAGGCTTCATGGCTCGGATTCCTTGATGGGATCTCGACCGCTTGTGATTTTCTTGTGTTGTATCCGCATCAAGATATTTTCTTGGAAGCTGGTAAGGGTGGTATAGGTGTTGTACTTCCCTGGAAACTAGGGCCTCCTTGGTTCCTGGAGGCCTTGATCATTCCGTCGTGGAGGTTGATCCCGACCTCGGTCTGGCTCTTTTCGAGGCCTTTGCTTCCCCTTCCTCGGATCTTTATACTTATCCGGTCGGGACCCCTCCCTCTGGAATTCTCTGATTCTTTGTAAGACTTCTTTCCTTCGGCCCGCTTTGAACTCTTCAACGACAATATAAGAATGTGCCCTGCTCATTTGTTTGGGCAAATCTCTAGGGACTTCTCCGGAAATTGCATCAAGGAAAGGGCACTCCCGAAGCCCATCTAACATCAGCCCAACAACCATGATGGAATCAAGGTTGACATTCCTAAGTCTCTATCAATCGATCCAAGTAGTCTCGAGGCTCTCCTTTCCATCCGCTTGATCCGAGGAGCATCACAGATTCCTCCTCTCGCCTACGGCAATTTGCTAACCGCTAAGAAGAGATCAATCAATTGTCTCAAGTCAAGCATGGATTCAAGCTGCAAGCTCCCTGAATCCAATCATAGGCAACCCCGTGACGTCTTCGAACGCTACGCATAGGACAACTTCATTGAAGCCGCTCACATTTTTTGCACAAAAGTGTTCCATATGCTCATAGGGATCTGTAGTCCCATCGTAGTACCTGATATTGGGGGCCTTAAAGTTCTCTGGGAATAGAGCTTCCCAAATCGCCCTGATGAATGGTGAAAGCATGTGAGGAACATGGAACAGAACTCTCTCGCGGTCGCTAAGCCTGCCACTATGGCGTTGTTTTGGAGAGTGACGGCATTTGGGCGAGCGGCCTCTTGGCGGATAATCGCAGGGAGACTAGTGCCAAGGCGGCGATGCCTTCGGGGTGGTATCGAGGCGTAGTATCGCCGGGAGCAGTATCACCTGAGAGTGATGCCGGTAGGCACCCGGCTCTCTAGTACGGCCCTAGGGACTCGAATCCTCCTCGCAGGGTGACTTGCCTCCGTCTGTGTCTTGTTCCAAATTTAGAGCGTGCCTTCGCAGGAAGCGAAGCGCGTAACTTCGGGATGCAGTAGTGACTCGCACTTCATCGGGCGCCGTAACCCGAGTAATGGCAGGAGTAATAAACCGGCCAATGTTCGCAGCCTTCCCGCATGGGGTTTTGGGATGTGGCGCTGCCGCTCGGGAGACATGATGCTCTCATCGCCATCATATCAGGCGCAGATCAGCGACTGGCCGCTTTATGGCTTTGAGGCGCTTCCTCGGAACCTCCACGCAGTGCGGGCACAAACCGGAGGCATCCTCTCACGATAGAGGTGCTCTCGGATCGGGCCGGAGGGAATCGGCCCCGTAGGTGGACGTTGCCTTAATGGCGGTATATGGGAAGGGAGGGTAGTCTTCGCATGTTCCTGGTTTTGGCTTTGTCTTGATCTTCTTGTGATTGCCATGACTTCTTGATCGGGTCCCCACAGACGGCGCCAAAATGTTAACTCAAATTTAGGAAAGATTCTCCAATTCGGCTATCATTTGAATTTATAAGGGGTTTTTGGGGAAAACTCAAGAAAAATCAAGAAAAAGCCAACCAAAGGAAAGAACACCAAGATTTTAACGTGGAAACCCCACAAATCGGGGGGAAAACCACGGATTTCCCGTATGGGAGAAAGGAATCCACTATCGATGCTTTTTGGTGTACATGAGAGGAAAGCGAGGTTGAGGGAGAGGGAGGGAGACAGTGATTGTCCAAAAGAAAGTCCCCTGACTGGTGTGAGGCATCTGCTATTTATAGGTTTCATGTGTGCCTTCTTCGGATTCCCCAACTCGGCTGTTAATTCTTCTAAAAGGACTCAAGACTCCTCAAGAATCTCCTTGGATCCTTTTCTTTGTAGAGTGCTTCGTATGTTAGCTGAGGACATGGGCTTCAGTCGGAAGTCTTCCTCGTAACCGGGAGTAGTCGCTTATAAATCCGACGAGGGATGGACTTGTGGCTGCCTCGGTAGCGCCTCATGAAGTCGTGAAGGTGAGACCGTCTAGTGACCCGAGGAGGTGCATAACCGAGGCGATGTCATGACGAACTGGTTGGAAAAAACCGAGGGCTCAGATCTTTCCACGTGTTATGCATGGTTGACTCCATGTGTTCCTCCAAACTTATCTCTATCATACCTCAATGCATCAAGGTCGTTAGCACAGTTAATAGGCCTAATCTGTTCTATAAGGTACTTGAGAAGTCAGCAATTGGAAAAGTGGTCATTGATGAAATTGCAGATTTCATAAATGGTTCATATCTAAACAAGGAGTCTAGAATAGTGTCTTGCTTCTCTAGAAAAGAATGTGAGCAGGTTGCCAAGGAGCTGTTCCCATCGGATTTCAAATTGATTACTATTATGCGTATATGTATGTAATCGCCCGTGAGAAAGTTCATTTATTGGAGCAGCAAAGAACAAGTTGCAAGTAATTGTTGGTTCGGTGGCTTTTGGAATGGGAATCAATAAGCCGATGTCGTTTGTTATTTATCACGTACCTCGTGAATTGATCGAGACGCATTATCGTGAAAGTTGATCGAAATGGGAGAGATGGCCTTCCATCCGAAAGTGTTTGTTGTATTTTAGACCCGTGATGTTCCTCGCCATAGTTCTATGGTCTTCTACGAGAATTGTGCCTTGCAAAAACTCTATGATATGGTGCGATATTGTCACCTATAAGAAATTCATTGACGGTGCTTTCTTCTGTATTTTGGGGAGCCATTACAAGATTGTGATGGGATGTGTGACAACCGTGTATATGGAAGTCGACATTACGTAAGTAGATGCCACTTATCAAGCAAAAGTTTTGGTCTCTTTATTACGGACATGCAAGAAAACAACCAAATGACATTAAGATTGTCGGTAATCCAATTTTTCACGAATCCAACAAAGCATCTTGAGGTTGCCTTTCACTTTGTTCGCCATCATTACTTAGGGTGGCTTTCTCTTCCTTATATTGTCTCTACACGCTAGACAAGTGATCTCTTCACCAAGGCACACACTCTTTCCCGTTTTTAGTTCTTGATTGGTCAACTCTCGGTTTATGGTCCACCGTGAGTTTGAGGGGGTGTGTTAGATATACATATATTATTAGTATATAGTCTTATACATCACATGCTCATGTATAGGCCTCACACTGTAGTCTTTGTATATACAGTTGGGTCTTTGCCCTAATACAGTCAAGCTCTTCCACATACCCTTGTCTCTCTTTTTTCATTTATCATTGTTATTTTTTCATCTTGTGATGAAAATAAGGGTGAGTAAAATCAAGCAGCTCATGAGTGGCTCAACTCTGGTCTAAATTAAACTCAAGTCTGGCTTGATTATTTTATAAACAACCTGAGCTAGATGAAACCGGTTGAACTCAAAATTAATTTTGATAGGAGTTTGAGCAGGGTTTGGCTAGTTCATATGTGGTTACTTTAGCTCTCTTTATTTATTAAATCATGTTTTTGAGTCTCCACTTCCATTTTTTTTCATTACTTTGCCTTGAAAATCACAGCCCTTTTTCCCCTTTTTTTGTTAAGTCACTTCAATGGTTCAACAAGGCCATATATCTCCCATGGACTTGCAACATGGCCCTTATCATGACATGTTGGAAACAAGTTTTATGTTTATGATGGTTAACAGTTTAGCTAAACTCAATGCATTCTTCCCTAGTTTAGTGCTTTTGGTCTCACTATGTATTTCTTGTCTATTTCTTTCAGCATATTTACCATTTTATGCCCAAACATAACAGTTTTGCCCCTTGCCAGTGTAAACCCTTTTTTGGTGAATAATCACACTTTTATGCTCTGATTTTGTTTTCAGATAATCGGTGTAGAACCCAAGAGAAACTAGTGTGATTTCTGGTGAAAATCCAGGTGAATGATAGAGCTGTATTATACTACTATTACTATCTTTATGAGAAAGAAGCAACTTCTCTTGAGATTGTGCACTCTCTATTAATCATTGTCTTATTAATTTATGATTATGCAGGCTATGTACCAAGCATTTTGGATGTCAAGTTACTTGATGAGGTTATAAAGGTTGGCATGCATAATCTTATTTATTATTCTTGTAGAGTTCTAAATACTTCAGGATCATTTGAATGTTGTCTCTAATAACCATCTTTAGTACTTGTTACTGTTATTCATGCTACTGATCAAATGCAGAGTGTATCATACTTTCATTAGCATAAATATTATCTAAATATTTTGTTGTAGGTTTTCTGATTTATTGACGCCTTGAACTGCATTATTTGTTTTCATTTTTTTCTCTAGCAGACTCATGAGAATGAATATGAAAAAATCTTCCAACTTATTATGTTCCTAAATAAAATGTACTATAATAGTTGGAACAAAGAATTGTCAATTGCATTGAAGTTCACTTTATCAAGACCTCAGGAATAGTTATGCTACACATTATTTGTAAGATTGATTTGATTGTATTAGCTAATAGTAAATATAAGAAAAATCTAAACAAGTTGCACTTGTTTACTCCTGTCAATTTATTTTGCAGCATGCATACAAGTATAAAATATATAAGCTAACAATAAAAATAAGAAACTAAAAATAAAAATTGGTGTCAACTAGGATATGCAACTTTGTACATCTGAAGCTTCAAACAGCATCAGAAAGCACCCTAATCCTTTCAGTTTACATGATGTCTTTATTCTGAGTTTCGTTGGATGTGAGGGCAATCTTTATCCATGTTCTCAGTCTTCTTGTTATAAATATGGTTATTCTGTACATGTACTTGTGGTTGTACTTCAAAAAAAAATTGTACTAAATTTCTCTTATGCTTGAACTGTCAGATTACAACTGCTGAAGCTGTTGAAGTTGCAAGGAAATTGGCACTCAAGGAGGGCTTGCTGGTAGGTTTGTCATGTGAAAAATTCTGCATCCTTTGAAAGTTAAAATTTTGTTAGGCTGAGTAATAAGTTATGTTAAGGTAGTTTGGTAATTTTAGGTTATTAGAGTTTTACTATAAATATGTTATTAGGGTTAGATTATGGGACGACTGAGTTTTTGGATTAATTTAACTTTAGTTTAGTTCTTGGGAGAGATTAGCTTACCTCTCGAATTGTAAGCCTTCGATTATCAATAATAATTCATTTGATTGTCAATCTTTTCTTGTTTGGTATCTATCAAATTGGTACTAGAGCAATTTCCTGGGAAGATGATCGGTAAAAAAGTTGATGCTTTAGAGGAGGAACTAGAGGTTGAGGTGGCTTCAATGAAGGCAACCATGGAAGGAATTGACGGAAGATTCACAACCATGGAGGCAGGAATTGACAGAAGACTCAAGGCCATGGAGGATCGATTCACAACCTTGCAAATTATGGTACAAAAATTGATTGACTTCCATGTCAATTATCCACCGCAGGTGGTTTCCTCGGCTTTCCCACAGATGACGGTGGGCTTATCTATAGTTTTAGGCGAATCCAAGGAAGAGGAAAGCGTTCCCTTGGTGGCGGTAGAAGAAGGTGCGGGCAAGGATTCTGTGGGAAAACCTGGGGATTTGTGAGATATGGATGGGAGACCAAGGATGGGTCCGGGCCTGAGAGTTTCGACTTGGGCGACTTTGGCGGATCTAGATCCGGCGCATAGTGAGCGTGTCTGCAGTTTGGGGCCTCGGGGATCTGCCTCGTTTGGTGTGCACTCAAGTGAGTGGAGGGCAGGACCGGTTGCCCAAGAAGGGCTTGGCCAAATCTAGTCGAAACAAAGCGGGAGAGGACCCACTGGCGGCGGGTTTTTGGACATTAGCGAATGGGACCCTAGCCAGAGTGAAGCAGAGAGGTTCCCATTTCCGGGATAGCATGGTCCTGAAGGGAGACCACCGTGGATAGCAGGGATGGGCGAGTGAGATCCCGTGCAAATGAGACGGGGGTGAGCTGATGCGCGAGGAGCAACCCGAGGAAGAGGAGGTATGACTTGCTACAAATAAGTTTTAGATTTTCACCTTGAAGACAAGGTGTCTTTTGGAAGGCGAAAGTAATGTTAGGCCCGTGAGTAATAAGTTATGTTAAGGGTCATTTTGGTAATTTTAGGTTATTAGGGTTTTACTATAAATATGTTATTAGGGGTTAGATTATGGGACGATTGAGTTTTTGGATTAATTTAGCTTTAGTTTAGTTCTGGAGAGATTGGCTTACCTCTCAAATTGTAAGCCTTTCATTATCAATAATATTTCATTCGATTGTCAATTCTTTCTTGTTTGGTGTCTATCAAATTTATTATTATTACTGGCAGTTGAAGTTTATAATAGTTATGACAACAGGGCAGAGCATTAGTCCCCACTATATCATGCATAAGGACGGACGCAATAATAAAATGCATCCAAATCCAATGAATAAAGCTAGGTTTGAAAATAGCTCCAGCTTTGATTTATATGTAGAATCAATGCTCAAATCTGAGCCCCTGTTCATGGTTGGATGCGGAAAATTTGGAAATTTTTTGGTCTTAATGCTGATTTGAATTTAATTAAAATTAATACAAAATGAGCTATCTATTCATTGTTACATATTTTTCATGAATAACTCGTGAGGAATTTGATGTCACTTATAAATCATTAGAAATATGAAAAGATTGTGAATAATTCAGAAACAATAAAAAATCATGAGAAATTTGTGAGATCTAAATTATTTGGCATAGTTTTCAAGCTTTTCTGTGATCATGAATTCATTACTTTTTCCCAAAAAACTTCTGAATGAATATGGGTAGCATGAGAGTGTAATCAACTGTATTGAAGTTGAGCTTGGTGAGTTCTAGTTTGATTGAGTTTTCTTAAGAATCAAAATGGAGGAAACTTTGTTTTGATCCTGATTATTAATGAGTGAATCTAAGCTCTTAATCGCCAGGTAAATAATTATATCTTATAAATGCAACACTCTAAATCAAACTATGGAGCTAATATTATTTACTAAATTGTACTGAAATATTATTACATGTCATCGGATGTGTGACTTGTGACCAAGTCACAGGTAATTTAGAATTTAGATATAAGATAACAAGTTATATAAAATAGCAGTCACTGTAAAAATATTTTTTACTTGTATGATTTATGTTAGAGAATCCATATCATAAGAGTGACAGCTTTTACGTACCGGGTCAAGCCAACTCCACCGCAACCCTCCTCCCTTTATCCGGCTTGGGACCGGCTATGCTCGCATAGGCGGAGTTGTTGTTGTTGTACTTGTACTTGTATGATTTATGTTAATTTTTTTTATACTTCATGGGTTTTTATCATATATGGCATACCACACTAGCTTATAGACCATCTGTCCATGATCTAAGATCTAAGGTTTTTTCGTAACCTCTCATACACAAGGTTTTCGTGAAGCCTTAAAACTATCTGTTTCATTGTTTTTTGACACATCTATTTGTAAGTAAACTAGCCTGGTTAAAAGATGCTAACTTGGTTCATCCATTACATAAGCTTTTAAATGTGGTTCGATTTTGTTTATTATTCTTAATAGAAAAATCCAAATGACTGCTTATTGAGTTGGCTTCCGCGGAGTTGTGAATATCTCGGTACATTTTCTGAGCTGATGAAGTATGTTTTCATCCTCCAGGTAGGTATTTCTTCAGGGGCAGCTGCAGCTGCTGCCATTCATGTGGCTAAAAGGCCTGAAAATGCTGGAAAGCTGATTGCGGTCAGATAACATTTTTTTTCATATTCTCTTGGAAAAGATCTATTAGGCTGAGACTTGATTTGTTTGTGTTTACTCACCAAAGACATTTTTCCTGAGGATCTTTACAAACTCAATACATTTTACCGGTGGTTATGACAGGTGATCTTCCCAAGCTTTGGTGAAAGATACATATCGACTGTTCTGTTCAATTCCTTGCACAAGGAAGTTCGGAAACTAAGAAAGAGATGATGTATAAAACTTTGAAGGGTGAAGTTCTTTATAGCAAACAGCGATGTGCATTCAAAGAAATTTAAAGGTCCCTGAGCAGTTGGTAGTTTTCAGCATCTATTGTGGCATATCTTCACTACTTCTTGTTCGCTTCCTTCAAGCTTGTTTCAAAGCCTGAAATTTCTGAGTGAAGAGGTCTGGTTGGGATGGAATACTGAGTTGGAATACTCATCATCTCTGTTGTTGAGGTATGATGAGTGTTGTATGTTAACTAAATTTTAACAGGAAGGGAAATGATTTTTCATTGGCTCTTGGATTTCTTTTCTTGTTTTAATTGTTTGTTTATAAGTTTGGACTTGAGCAATTAGTTGACTTTTGTGATCATTCATGTTTTACCATATGACTTTGAGAGGTTTAAATTGAGGATGATTCGTGTTCTTTTGTCATTGTGAGTGAAGATGATTATGCATACTGTTGAATTGTGAGATGAATGTCTAGTGATCAATAATATAAAATGATCAGGCATCCTCATTTCTCTCTCTTGAGGGATTGCTGCAGATGAGCAGTTGTAGTCCATGTGTTCTCTCTGTTAATTAGTCTGAAATCTATATATTGTAACATTCTTAGGTGAGTGATTGCATTTCTAGTTTACCTCTTCCGTGTTTGTTGTAGTCTTTTATATGTTTCTGTATTTTTGTAGTTTAATGTTTTAAGTGAACTTTTCTTTTATTTGGTGAATAAATTGTGACTTGCTCATACTTGTAACAATTATGATTTTCATATTAGTTTTGGATGATTCAGTGACCTGTCAAGATATATATGGGGCTGTTTGGAGGGTGGGATCTGGAGGGGATGTGGAGGGATGTAGAGCTCATCCATCCAGATCCCAATGTTTAGAGACCGGGATGAGGAGGGGCCGGGATCTCATCCCATCTCCTCATCTCGGTCAAATGTGGATGAGCACGTCCCTCCAAGATGGAGGGCAGCACCCACATGGGTGTTGTCCTTTCTTACATTAAATATTATTTTTTATTATTTAAATATTAATAAAATAAACAATTATATATTATGTTAGAGCTAAAATCAGGGTGAGATCTCAACTTTGACTTAACAATTAAATTTGTAAAGATTTAGTGGCTATCTTAGATGAAAATCAACAAGATATCAAGCAAGAGAAGAGATAACTAGATTTACGTGGAAAACCCCCATCGCTGGGAAAACCACGCAGAAAAGAAGATCTCACTATCAAATCATGAAGTTTACGTGAGATCTTACAATTGATCCAAATAGAGAAAGAAAGAAAGAAGGAGAGAAATGGATCCTAGCTCCAAAATGGCGTAGCTTCGCTGTCAATTTTCAACTTGTTCAAATGAACTCGAGGTTCCCTGCCTTTTATAGGCGCTGGTTGCGGTCAAACATGCTTCTTAATTCAAGCACGGTTTGCTAGCTAATCTTCTAGCTAAGCCGCTAGCTAGGTGCCACCTAAGCCCCAAATTTAATTGTCTCCGAAGTTGTTTCCAAATTGCATCCTTCTAGAAGGACAGTTGTCTACAAATTGCATTCTTCTAGAAGACCGAACCGGCGAAGAGCATTACCGACCGGGAATACCTTTTACCGGGTGGACACGCGGTTGGCCTAGATGGAGTTCTTTTCGCTCCCGGCGAGTCATATAGGTAGGCCGGGTGTGGATCCACATTCTTGACCGTAGATAGTACTCTTATCGTAGATCGGATGGATCATATCAAAACAATCGTGTATATCATATATGGACGACCGCTAAGTGGAAGGGTTATATCGGAATGATTCAATCATGGGACGATATGTTGGTGTTTGAGAGGCTTGTCATCTTGACATGTGGCCTGTCCGAATGATTGCCCCTTGTCTTACTACTTCCATCCCTATCAATAGTCCCCCTTCAAGTGTGCTTGTGAATAATTCGAAGAATGATCAAATATTCTTTGATCATTGTTCTGCTTATGAAGTTAAGCATTTATGAGATCGATCGCTCCGTAATCCGGCCATATCAAGCTATCGTACTTATTTTCATTCAATAATTCTCCTCTTCTCTCGTAATATATTTCGTGACTCTTTTGTTCCAACATTCCTTTCCTTCTTTCCTGGATATTTAATTTGACAATTTTGATTGATCTCACAAATCGTGAAACTTGCGTACCATTTAGAAATCATGATCAAGGCTTCTTGTGGGTAAGGGAAGTCTTGTCGCCTCCTCGCATATTAATTGTCCACTATTTGGCATTGATTATTCACCATCCTTTGATATTAAGACACAACTTCCGGCTGGCCGCTGTGATGTATTGTTAATGATGATTTAGCCTTTTCAACTTCCACGCGCCGTGAATTCAAATCGAAAGGCTCTTATTTCTCCCTAAAGTTAGATGAAGGGTTTTGTGTTGTGCTTTGAGTTGATCTTGGCCGCCGATTGTATCTTTAAGTATTGTTCAAGGGATTGATTTGTATTCAAAGATCGTTTTGGAATCGAGGAGCCGCTTTTCCTCGCAAAAGTTTTTTCATCTTATTCACCGTTCGCTTCCTGCCTCTTCCTTAAAAGGTTATTAATCTCCTCGTGATTCTCGTAAGAATCTATTCATCCGTGCACGGGGTTTCTTCTTCTCCTTAGAACTTGAGTCTTCCTCGCCTAGGGTTTTCTTTGAAAGTTTTCAATGATGTCTAAGGCTTCCAAAGATCCAAAACGTTGTTCTGTTTCTTTTGCCAATACTCTCTTTGAAGCGAAAATAGATGATCTGGTGAAGAAATATAATCTTTCTTCGTCTAGAATCTCTTATAGAGTTCCTTCTTCCTCCGAACATACTTGTTCTCCTTCTCAGGAGGGAGATTTGGTAATTTATCAAGACGCTTTGATAGCTGGACTTAGGTTGCCTTTTCCAAAGATCTTTGTTGACATCTTCCAACATTTTAATTTGAATCCTTCTCAACTAACTCCGAATTGTAACAACCCGGGTTTTCATAACACATATAATTGACTTTTTATTTATTTATTTTATTTTTATTTTTATTTTTATTTATCTCATTATTATATTAATTCAAAAAATCGTATCACAATTTAATTCCTAGAGAATTCTCTCCTCAAGTTTGTGGTAGTTTCTGCTTCTCCTGGGCCAAGTTGAACCATCTATCATCTCTTTAGCCTCCTCTTCAGTCTTAACTAGGATAGGAAATCCGATTGGTTCTATTTCAGGGATAAACAAGGTAGACAGTTTCTTGGTTTAGTTTCGGATTCGATTAAGGGTTGGAATAGTAAATACTTCTTCGTTTCCAAAGAGTGAGGGTTGGGGGTTAAGTACCAAGTGGGGTACCTCAACTCATGTTGCTACTAAGGAGAAAAATAACCTCGATCAAGAAGGATGGTTGAGAGGTTTAAAGGATTCCGCAACGCCCCAAAGAGATAAGTTCTTTTTATCCGATCAACGGCTTTTAAGACCGTGGAACTCAGTATATAGCTTTAGGTAGGATCGCTTGGAATCTCTTGTTCGTGTTGTCAAATTTTTGATTTGTGGCCCGGTTTTGATTCTTTTTCTCCTTTTCGTAAGAAGGGATGGCTCCTAAGACTTTGGTCGAAAGGATGCTTGCTATCTCTCGACCGATAAGTCAAAAGAAAGTGGGAAGGAGACTTCAAAGAAGTTAAGGTTATGGTCAAGTTGAGGCCTGGGACCCCTTAGTCCTTCTACTGAAGAAAGTCCAAATCCGAACACGAGGGGGGTTGAGGCGATCTCATCTTGGAGTGTTCTTCCTCAACAACGTGATGTTGATTGCTTAATAACTGAAGATTTCGGAGTTGGATTTGAAGCTGCTATCAATTTTGCTGCTGGCGAGGCTCCTATGGCTGCTAGTCTTCTTTCACTTCTACCCGTGGATGCTCTGAACGTTAAAAGGAGGAGATTAGTGAAGGAAGTGGAGAAATACGGTTCTGGTTCTTCTTCATCTTCACAGACTACATCAGATCCGGTTACTAAAACCCTGACTGGTCCAACTCAAGACATGTGTGTCGTCCCTTCTTCCTCTCTTTCTGTTATATTTGTTTATGATATCCCGGATTCCGATATTCCAGCTGATTTGGCCTGATCCTTGCAGACGGAGGGAGCTTCGCAGACGGATTTGGGGGTATTTCGCTGGAGGAAGGATCCTGTAGGAGTAGGGAGAAAGGTGATCTTCCTCATATGTTCCTATGTACCTTTTCCTTTATACATTTCTTTCTTTTTGGTTTCCTTTTGAGTGATGATATATTAACTTCATCTATTCGGGTTGCGTGAGCTGTAGGAACTATGGATCCTCCCATCATGCTGGTATTAGGCTTCGAGGATCTAGGACTCAAGGAATTATTCATCGCAACGTATAATACTTTTGTTTCGCTGATACCAAGATCGCCGTGGACTATCTTCATCTTGGCTTAAAATATAATGTTAATAAACACCTTAACCAGCTTTAATTTGGAGGAGCTTCAATCAGCTTCATTTTCGCTTCTCCCTTGCTTCGTGATATAACCCTTTTACTATTTCATGATAAAACTGCTTTCCATTTTGTTATGATGCTTTACAGAGTGCCTTTGTTGTAGCCGGGCTTCGCTGGGGAGAGCGGATCTCAAAATTCCGTGAAAAGGGCGATCCCGGCCATTGCCCGTATTTCAAAGTTGGAGGAAGAGAATAGAAAATTACTAGAAACTCTTTCTTAAAGATGTCGAGATTATTAAACTGAGTGGAGAAAAAGATTCCATTGCTGCTGAATTGGGAAGATCGGAGGGATCAAATGCTGCACTGAAAATTGATTATGAGAGTGCGCAGGCTTCTCTTTCTCTTTCTGAGCAAACTATTACCTGATTGAGGCAGAATCTGGATCAGGCCAGGGATAAAAAGGAATCTGTTGTTGCTGAGAAAGCCGAGATATCTAAAAAATTAACTTTGCTTGAGTGGGACATTTCTTCAGAGAAGGAGATTAATAATTGTTTGAAAAAAAATTTTAGAACTGCCGAAGAATTGGTTGACGCATTGAAGGAGGATAAGGATGTCCTTTTTGAGAAATTATCGGCTGCCAATAATCTCCTTTCTCGTGCTCAAAATGATATCTCTTATACACAACAGATAAAAGAGAATGCTGATGAGGAGTTGTCATCCCTGCGGTATGAGTCGAATAAGAATTTGAAGAAAATGATGGAATTGGAGGAAAAAATTGTCACCGCAAAAAGAGAGAGAGAATTGTCCAATGATGAAATTCAAAGATTTCATCGTAAGTTTATGAGATCCTCACAAAGATTCATTCCGCCGATCCTTCAAAGAATTTCAAATGCACCTCCTAAGTGATGAAGTGGTGGAGTTTTACTTTGAAAATGCCAAGGAGGATGGAGAAAATTGCAATTCTATTTCTAGAGAAGTGGAGTCATCATTCCTTGTACAGAGGAGGTTCCGTTGGGATGATATTGATAGGATATCCCTCGATAAGTCAGCCTTTCTTCAACGATTTTCCCCGATCCGAAAGAGGGAAAAGTTCTTGAAGGTGATGCCAAAAGGCCTGTGGATAATCCGTGAGGGAGAAGGGGTACGATTCCTCCGATAAGGCTAATCAGTGGTTATTGAAATTGGATGATGATTCAATTGTGGGTATGTGTTTATATTTTTCGTACTTCCTCGACATCTTTCTTTTGTCAAATGTTTTTATCCAATGGCCTATTGTTTGACCGGCAGCTTCTATCAACCCGATCGGTGGTGATGCTTTAGGAAAGGATGGCGAGGATGGAGTCACTGTATTGACTAGAAGAGAAAGTTATTCGATTCTTTCTACTTCTTTTGTTCCTAACTAAATGTTGGCGTCACTAAATTAGTTGTTGTTGATTTTAGAGATTTAGGATTCCAGCCGCCTTCAATACATTGCGCACCGGGTGTCGTAGAAGTAAATAGTAGATCTTTATTTCTTTCTTTCCCGTTTTGTCTTTCCGAATGGGGATTTTTCTAAATTCTTTCTTTCTTCCCTTCTTCTCCTAGATTGTCCAGAAGTCAGATAGCTTCGAAGGGAAATTGATGAGTTGGAGAGGATGCAGGCGGAGATATTGAATAAACGGGTGCGGAAACCAGAAGACACTTTGAAATCAATGTCTCTTGCTGAAGCCCGAAAAAAGAAGATCGCCTATTTGAAGAATTGGGACTCCATATGATGAAATTTTTGTAGCTATCTCTGACTATTTTTTGTTGGAACTTGAGTGTAATAGCGAATTCTTCTTGATTTGTACCTCTTTGTATGAAATTACTTATTGTCTTTCTGTTTCATCTTTACTCTTTTTCTTTCTTTCTAGGAATGATCGAAATTGTTATCCGATCTTTCTTCAAAGTTTCTTGTGAGCGAATTTGTTGAATGTCGATTTTCTCATTGGGCTGTGTTTATATCAGATCGGATCATACTTACCGTTAGATGTTGATATCCGGTTTGATGTGTTTTTCAGTCTTCGAGACAATATTGGTAAGAAAGCTGTGTGGATTAACGCTTCTCATTCCCAATAATGGCTTGATATAACTATCCTTTTGGAATAAGAATCCTTTTCCCCATATTATTTATCAAATCGTTACCACCAGATAGGAGTAGTTATTTCCTCTCTGCCAATGAACTTTGAATTTTGTCGTTTCCAAAGCAGTTTTAATGAGGCATTCTTGACGGAAAGTCCAAAGGTCTCTACTAGCTTGAAATGAATCATCAGGCGTCTCTTGGAATTTTGGTCATGGTATTAATTGCTCTTGATTTTCTGTAGAGGCTGTAGTATAAATGGAGAGGGTGATGGTCCTTTTGGGATCATTCTTCCTAACATTATGGGTGATAATAGTCGTCCTTCTTTTTATAAATTCTTCTGCGCAGGTGACAACACTCGTCGTCTATGGATTCCAAGGACTTTCCAAAGTAGCATGAGATCTGTTCGGAATGGATTAATTAGGCTGCGCGACCCAAGTGGAAATATCTGGTTGGTCACATTGTCGTTGTCAAGAGAACTAGGGGAGTTTAGCTTTACAGATGGTTGGGAGGACTTCGTGGATGGATCATCAACCCACGTAAGGAAACCTTCTCGTGATTTGTCCCTCCTAGAGGATGAATGTTTCAAGTTCATATCCTTGGTGGAGCGGTTGTCAAGGTGTCGCTTACATCAGCCTCTCCGGACAAGTTCCTGACTCGCTTCGACTCTTTGATTCTTTTGATTCCCTTTTAATCAAAGATATTTTCTATGTAATCGCAAGCATATTCTATCAATGAATCTCTCGCTTCCATCAAAAATGTTTCCTCTCATGCTTGCTTTGTGTTTGAAGTGTTTCAAAGATTCTTTATGGATGAATCCTCTTTTCTTTATTTCAATGTGATTCTTTCGAGAAGGAGAGCGTGCCCGATTGCTCTAATAGTGAAGAATAGGAGTATTTTTTCATAGTTGAAAATTGAGATGATCTTCTAGAAACGTATAAATTGTTATGTTTCCCTTGAAATATGAAAACCCATGTTTCATCTCAGGAGGAGATTGGGTACCATGATCTATCATGTAGAAGATCAGTATGATCGTTTTCAGCATGATGGATCGGTATGGTCATTTCCAATAGTGGACCGGTATGGTCGATTGATATAGTAGACCGGTATGGTCTTTTGTAATGAAGGACCGATATGGTCATCTTCATTGGGGGACTGGTATGGTCTTTTATAATAAAGGACAGGTATGGTCATCTTCATTAGGGGACCGATATGGCCCGTCGATGTGATAGACTAGGTATGGTCTTTTGTAATGAAGGACCGGATATGGTCATCTTCATTTGAGGACCGATATGGTTCGCTGGAGTAGAGCACCGTATGGTCCATTGATGCTCCGTAACCGTGATGGTCCGTTAACGCTCCAGACCGTATGGTCCGCTGTTGATTCCGGACCGCAAGATCCTAATTGTTGATCTCTTCTATTTTTCTAAATGGACAAAATTATCTAAAGATGAAATAAAAGGAAGAGAGTATAGATACATGGAAAGCAACTGATTTTATTGATAGTACCTCCGTAGATGTTCTGAATGGTATGGATGTTTAAGCTTCCGTTCATCCATCTTGGCGAGCCAATATGTACCAGGCCTTACAATTTCTTGCACAATATAGGGGCCCTCCCAATTGGTATTTAGTTTTCCCGTTCGGTTCTTGTTCCCTTGGAAGATGTTCTCTCGCAGGACAAGATCTCCAATCCGGAAACTTACCTCCTTCACTTTCGCATTATAATATCTTTTGACTTTTTGTCGGTATGCTGCTGCCCGAACATTAACACAATCTATTTTTTCTTCTAAAAGATCAAGTTCTGCCCGTAGTTGTTCCTCATTATTCATCGGATCAAAAGATTGTGTTCTTGGTATGGGTAAGGTGATCTCTACTGGGAGTACAGCTTCGACGCCGAACGCCAATGCGAATGGAGTTTCACCAGTTGGGGTCCGAGAAGTTGTCCGATATGCCTATAGAGTGCTTGGAATTTCTTCCACCCAGTTTGATCCATTTCGGAGGACTCTGGTTTTCAAACTATGAAGAAGAGTCCTGTTGGTTACTTCTACTTGCTATTTGCTTGAGGATGAGTAAATGTAAGTCAATCTTGACTATATAACAAGATCCTGCGTGTAATTTCTTGAAAATCGATTATCGAATCGACGGCCATTGTCAAGAATGAAGGCCAACGGGCGTAATCAAACGGCAAACGATAGATTTCCATAAGAAACTTTGGATGTGCCTTCTCCATGATTGATGCTAGTGGTTCCGCCTCTACCCATTTTGTGAAGTAGTCGACGCCACAATTAAGAATTTTAGTTGCCAAACAAATTTACCATCGGAAAGGGCCCAAGTATATCTACTCCCTATAAAGTAAAGGGTCTTGTACTCACAAATCGCAGTTGAGTGGTATCGGTGAGCTGCCAAATAATATTGGAATGACGCTATGTGCATCACATTTCTTGACAAATTCAATGGCGCCTTTATTTAGGGTTGGCCAATAATATCCTTGCCTCGCATTTTGTGACTTCAAAGGCTCCTCCCTCAAGTGATCTCCGCTATTCCTTTATGGATTTCTTGAAGGACATATTCTCATCTGTAAGGGCGGAGGTACTTTAAAGAGAGGGAGGGTGTAGGATCTTTATAGAGTCGGGCCGCTCACCACACTATATCGGGAAGATTTGATGGTGATCCTTCTCGAGCTTCTCTCGGCTTCTTTGAGGAAGAGTACCGCTTTGCAAGTATTTCAAGATTGGATCGATCCAACATGGTTCTTGGATCGATGTCCATAAGTTCTTCAACTAGTCGGCAATCAATTGTTATGGTTGTCAAGTATTGAGTATTGACCGCTGCTCAATGTTGACGCTTGTTGAGGCTAATTTAGACAGAGGGTTGGCCTTTTGATTTTCTCTCTAGGGATTTTGAGATATAACATTTCTCAAAGCTTGTGGTGAGTTTCGTGAATGTAGACTTATATTTGACCATATGTTCTTCCCTTGTTTCAAATTCTTCATTCAGATGACCCACAACCAATTAAGAATCGGTGCGAGCTTGCAAATTCTGCACTCCAAGACCGTGAGCTAACTGTAATCCAGCTATCATTGCCTCTTATTCAGCTTCATTATTGGTTACTTTAAAACCAAACTTTACGACAGTAGAAGTGCTCCATCCCGATGGTGATTGTAGAATCAACCCTCCCCCTGAACTGTCTCCTGTGGAGGAACCATCCGTATGTAAGATCCATTGAGATGAGAGGTCGTTCCTTGTCTCGGATAGTTTGATATTTGAGGGATCATCATCAGTAGTGGTTGTAAGTTTAGCAATGAACTCCGCAAGTGCTTGTGCTTTTATGGAAGTACGAGGCTCATAGCTGATGTCATGTTCTCCAAGCTCAAGTACCCATCGGGCTAAACGCTCCGATGTGTCTTGCTGATGTAGAATCTGCTTCAGTGGTTGATCGTTCAATACCCTTATTCGATGTGATTGAAAATAGGGGCGGAGTCGTCGGGTCAAAACCACTCAGAGCGTGAGGCCAGCTTCTCAAAAAAGAAAGATACCTCATTTAGTATCAAGGAGGAACTTGCTTGTGTGATATACCGGCTTCTATAAATTATCCCTCAAGCTTCACTAATAATCGAAATGTATTAACCCGTGACGGTTGTTGAGTAAGTAAATATAGAGGTCTTCCCTGTGTTCAAGCTTCAGCCAATAAAGCCGGGTGATTGCAAATATTCTCTTCAAATTGCATTTAATGCTTTCTCGCATTCTTCATTCCACTCTACCTTGGGTGCTTTCCTCAATGCTCCTGAAGAAGGGAAGGTTTTTCTCTCTTGACTTCAAATGAATCTTCCCAAGGTCGCTAATTGGCCATTAAGTCTATGTGTATTTCTTTAATTGTTCTTGGAGACGCCATTTGCAAGACAACCCGTGATCTTCTCCGATTTGCTTCAATTCCTCGGGCGTAGGAGCATGAAACCCAAAAACTTTCAAGATCGGACACCTAACATACATTTATTGGGATTAAGGCTCATCCTGCATGCTCGTAGCGCATCCAAAGTTTCTGCGCATCGACAAACATGTTGTTTGGCTATCACTTTTATTAGAATGTCATCAACATATGCTTCCCACATTCCTCCCGACCGATTTTTGAACACCTTATTTACGTAATCTTTGTAGAAAGGTGGCTCCAACATTTTTTAAGCCAAATAGCATGACTTTTGTAATAGTAAGTCCCTTCCCCGTGATGAGGGAAGTTTTTCCACATCGGATTCTACCATTCGGATTTGATTGTACTCCTGCAGTATGTATCAAGAAAGCTAAGCATCTCATATCCTCGGCTGTAGAATCTACCGCATTATCGATAAGAGGCAGAGGGTTGTAGTCTTTAGGGTATGCTTTTATTGAGATCACTAAATCCACACACATCCCTCCACTTTCCCGGATTTCTTAACTAATACAAATATCTCAATAACCACTCATGGTAGTATACTTCTATATGAATATGCCTTTAAAAGCTTGTCTACCTCTTCTTGGGCAGCTTGTAAGCGGTCAGGAGCAAAGCTTCTGGGCTTTTGTATGACCGGCTTGTGTCCTGGATTGACATTGAGTCGATATTCAATGACCTCTCGAGGGACCCCAGGCATCTCTTCAGCAGTCCAGGCAAATACATCGGAATTGTCCCTCATAAGACTTAGTATCTCTTCTTGCTGTGCTGGGGGAAGATCCGTTCCTATCTGAATGGTTCGTTCTGATTGTTCTTCTTTCAGGGGTAAGTCTTTAACTCTTCCACTGGAGTGGGACGATGTTTCTCTCATTCGCCGCCTTCATGTCAGTATATCCTCCATAATGAGTGCCTCTCCGTGATCGCTACTTCCTTCAGCCATGGCTCTTGAGCATAGTAGCATATCATTTTAAGTAGAGGCTAGTTGGTTGCCTTCTTCATTTCACCGCGAACTATTAGGAGTTGGAAACTTGATCATTATAATGATAGATCGAAGAGATAGCTCTCAATTGATCGATCGACGGCCTCCCTAAGTGATGACATTGTAACCTCGAGGGATATCAACAATCAAAAAGTTAATGAGAGCAAAGTGGTTATCCGTGGAGAAGTGCCAAGAGTTAGTGGAAGAGAAATCATACCGCTTGGTTGTAGCTGGCTACCAAGTAAAACCCGATGAGTGGAGATTTAACCGGGTTTCACTGCATTTTCTACAGAAATTTCATCCCGTCAAGGCGTAAGAGAATATAATGTATAACCAACTCCCGCAGTGATCAATCAAAACCCGATCAACGGTGAAGACACTGATCCGTGCGGTAATCACCAGAGCCATCATGGGGGTGGTGAACCCCTTCAAATCTTCATCTGGGAAGCAAATTTGCATGGATGTGCGGGAACTTTTCAAGGATGTGACGTTCTGTATAGAACCCACCATTCTCACATAATTTTTCCTTGATGTGGAGCTTTCCCTACCACATCCTGGACCTCCAGCAATTACAGTCATATGTGTATCACTTGGGATGATTAGTTGTGGAGGAGGAATATGCTCAGTATCTTGTTCCTTCTATAGAAACTGATCCAATTTGCCTTCCCTGATAAGATCTTCAATGACATTTTTCAACTGAATACATTCTTCGGTGGAATGCCCTTTATCTTGATAAAATTTGCAGAACTTCTTGCTCTTTTTCCTCCTTGGATTGTCTTTCATAGGTTGTGGGGGCTTCAATATATTTTGGTCTTGAATCTGAGACAGAATGTTTTCCCTGGAAGTGTTGAGAATGGAATAATTATGATACTTTGCTGCCCTTTTAGGATCATATCTCTGCTGAGGAGGAGGTCTCCTTTCATCAAATAGATCCGATCAATTTGGATTTCAAATTCTCTTCTTCTCTCCGAGGTTTATCATATCCTCTGAGCTTCTCAGCTCGATTCTCCTCGTATGGTTGTTGTTGGTGATTCCTTTCTCCTCATTTCTCCATTTGTAATAAATCACTCTCTCCCCGCCACTTAGCCTTCATCTCTTCAGAGGCTATATATTTTTGGTCATCATGTAGCTTGGAAATCAGCTAGATCGGTTGGAGGTTCCCTGTAAGAGAATCCTCAAGGGTCCATCCTTTAGTCCCTTCACTACTATGCCACAACTAGCGCAGTAATTAACATCGGGCCATGCCGTTGATTTCTTTGCTTGAAGCTTAATTTATGTAGCCGCTGCACTCTCTTCTCCTCGGTTCTTTGCTTGAATCCCAAACAATATCATGGGATTTTTCTTCAACCTCCCGTTGCCGGGTAAAGCTTGGAAAGGAAAGAGGTCGAAAGGTGTTGAAAATCGCGGTATGGTTCCCGAGGGGATGCCCCTAAACCAGCCATGAAGTTATATGCTGAGCATTCGAGGGAACGCTCTACACATAACAGCCTCTGTTGTTCTATTTATCATCATCTCATCACAATAATTTTCCAAATGTTCATGGGGATTGGACGTCCCATCATAATGATGAACATTTGGGGGTATGAAATGTTCTGGGAAAAGAGCTTCCCAAATTCCCTTATAAAGGGAGAAGTGATATGTGGCACAAGTCGTTGGACTCTATCCTATCACCGTGGAGATAGATAGCGGCGATATGGTGAATCGCGCTGAGGGGATCGGTATCTTGCGTGATGCGGATGTGGAGATCGATCAAAAAATGATGGGTACCGATCAGGCGAAAGATAATATCTCTGAGATCAGTATGGTGATGATCGGACCCTGCGCCTCCGATCCATTGATCGATCCGAAGAATGGGAGATTTCTCTTTTTCTCCGATTCTTCACTACATCCCCTCGGGTGTGGTAATTCCGATGCCGATATACTGGGTCAGAACTTCCAGTTGAAGATTCTCTGCTTCGGTTTCGCATCGGAGAATGTGTTTGACGCTTAGGGGAGTAAGTTGTGTTTCTTCCTCTACTCTTCTTAAGAGATTGGGCGTCATGAGGGACGGTGGTTTGTGAGGCACCCTTGCGTGCCTCCTGTAGAGCTTGTTTTAGCTCTTCGATCTCGCGCTATTCTCTGACGTCACGGGATCATTCTCACCTCCACCGCTTTTCTTGAGGTATGTCACTTCCTGAGGTGGGGCGCCTTCAGTAGGGAGTAGTGGATCGGAGCTCCTTTCTTCCCTTCTTGGACTTGGAAATCTCTTTAATTTTCTCCTCGATAGTAGCCATGGACTTTTTGCTCAAAGTCCCCATAGACGACGCCAAACTCTGCTCGAAAGCTAAAATTAAAGTAGATCCCAACTTTGACTTAACAATTGAATTTGTAAAGATTTAATGGCTATCTTAGATGAAAATCAACAAGATATCAAGCAAGAGAAGAGAGAAACCAGATTTCTCGTGGAAAACCCCTCGATCGCTGGGGAAAACTACTGTGAAAAGAAGATCTCACTATCAAATCATAAAGTTTACAAGAGATCTTACAATTGATTCACCTAATAGAGAAAGAAAGAAGGAAAAGAAGGAGAGAAAATGGATCCCGACTCCAAAATGACAGAGCTTCTCTCAATAATTTTCAACATGTTCAAATGAACTAAGTTGTTCCCGCCTTTTATAGGCATCGGGTATGCGTCAAGGTCAAACATGCTTCTTAATTCAAGCACGGTTTGCTAGCTTAATCTTTCAGCTAAGCGCCGCCTAGGTGCTAAGCGCCAAACCAATTGTTTGAGTTATTTCTAGCTATACACCTTTTAGAAGGACAAAGTTATCTACAGCTTGTACTTCTTCTAAATAACTGGAACCGATGAAGAGCATTACCGATCTAGGAAATACCTTTACCGGTGGACACGTGTTGGCCTAAATCGGAGTTCTTTTCGTTCCCCGGCGAGTCATATCTTTCTACCGCGGTGAATCCACATTCTTGGATGTGTAGATAGTAATTTTATCGTAGATCGGATGGATCATATTGGAACGATCGTATATCATATATGGACGACCGCTAAGCTTTTAAGGGCTATATCGAACAAATGCTTTAATCATGGGTCGATATGTTGGTGTTCGAGGGACTTGTTATCCGACATGTGGTCTTTCCTGATTACGCCACGTGTTTTACTACTTTCATCCCTACTCATATTATATATTAATTATTATATTTATTGAAATATTTAATTTTATTAAATTTAAATATTTATAATAATGTTATAATTTGAAATAATGATTATATAAATTATTTTATAATTTTAAAAAATATTATTAAATATATAATAATTATATATTAATGATAAATATAATATGTTATTATATTAGAGTTAAAATTATTATTATCTATTAATTAATATAAATATTATTAATTATTTCATTATAATTAATTAGTATTATTTTAATCCACATTCATATCCTTATCTATCTATCCAAACACCCAACAATCTTTATCCCTCCTCTTCATTCCACCAACTAAATACCCATTTAAAATTTTCACATCCATCTACATCCATCCATGTATATCCAGCTCAAAGATAGCGTTTGGATGGTAGGATATAATATCCCTTGGATTGGGAATACCCATTTAAAGTTTTGGATGTGATATTTTTTATAATTTTTTTGGAGGGATAAAAATAGATAAAATGAATTTATATATAATTATAAATATTCTAATTTAAATTACAATATCAAAAAATAAAACAACATTAATTATTTGTAATTAGGTAATTTTATATTAATTAATAGATAATAATAATTTTAACTCTAACATAATAATATCTTATATTTATCAATAATATATACTTATTATTTCAAATTATAAAATCATTTATAAATATTAAATTTAATAAAATTAAATATTTAAATTAATATAAAATTAATAATTAATATATAATATGATAGGGTGAATGGGAAGACACGTGGCCTCTCATTCGAATAGCCACGGTTCCAACCATAGGACCTTCGCTGGTTCGACAACATTCGATTCTAGAAAACATCCATTCTTCGGGTCTCCTCCACAACCCGTCATTTACATAATTTATTTGTTCTTCTGTTCAAACGTATGGTCCATTCTTCAAATTCCCCAAAAATAATTTATTCATTGTTTGGACATGAACAGATGGTCTTGGGCTTGCTTTACCCAAAACCCCAGCCACTCATTGCTATATAGAGGGAGGATTCTAAAGAACTTCAATGCTCTGCCTTTTAGAAGGACTTCGACGGCATGGTAGTGATTAACTCATGAAAGCAAGGTAAAACAAGGGGATTGATAAAAGAGCAAGAAAAGGATGGACAAATAGAGAAGAAAAGCTCTTTGAAACTTTAAAATGAAAAATATAACTCAATAATCAATGAATAAAATTCAAACTACAGTTTCCAGTTTAAATAGCTAAAAAGAACTAACCTAGATAACCTAGAAATTCTATCTTCTTATCCAAATTTGCCCAAATCAGCAAATGTTGGTTCAATAGAAAAACTTATCTAATTCTTAAATAACTAAACAAAACAGATAACTCCTAAAAATCCGAGTTCAAATTGGATTCATATCCTATCCTAAATTGGCAGACGAAGTATTGCCAAAAATGGAAAAAAAAAACACCGAGAAACAAAAAAATGACGGGAAAAATAGTGGAATTTGAGGATGAAGGAAGGTTGCTGGATGGACCCACGTGCACGTCAAGAAGATCTTTCCGAATTAGGGTTGAGCGCCAGCGATCCGGAGCATATCGGTAGCTGTGCTATGGCCAAAATACCAAAACGTGCCCAAAGTGCTCCCCAATTCCGAATTTGGCCTCGATCACCTTCCGCTTTTACGCCTGGGTCCGCCAAGTCTTGGTATGCCAAAGCTCTTATGGTGCAATCAGATAGCTCTCGCAGCATCGCCCTGACTTCTGCTCCTCGCATCAGCCTCCCCGGGTTAGAAGGAACTCGCCCTCGAAGTTCGTAATAGGATCACCGACCTCCACAAAACAAGGGCCTCGATGCCTTACAAACGAAGCGTGCCGTGAGGTCTTCAAATAACTTGGAAGGCGCAACCGGTATGCATTGTCATTGATCTTCTGCAGCACTTCACAGGGTTTGATCTTTCGATCCTTCAGCTTGTTATACTCACCCACAAGGAAGCGATCTCGAGTGAGGACAACCCACACTAAGTCGCCTCATCGGTCAGCAAGACTGACGACGCCGCTTTGTTCCGCATTCATCTTGTACTTCTGGTATTACTCTCCTCGTAATAGCCGACTCTGACTCGCTTCATGAATAACCAAGGTGCCTTCGCCTTCATCTTATCAAGGTGAACATCTACTCACCCCGTGGGACGAGGGTGAGATCAAGTACTCGATGGGTTTGCCCCATAGACAACCTTTGAATGGGCTCAAGCTTCGGTAGTCCGATTCCTTTTGATCTATTGGTAGGCGCAATTCTGCTTGCCAGGTAAATGCGCTATAGATACTATCCGGGCTTCATTTAGCTCTCACCCTAAACTCTCTCAATAGGGTTGCCCAAACTCCGGGTTCACTCATACTTGTGCCCCGCCATCCATTCTGGAGGGTGGTATGAACTCGGCTTAAGTTCAATCACAGGTTCCCCACCTTTCCCCTACAAGATTCTCCGCCGTAAGAGGCCTAACTAATCCTTGGTGTCACGATCGTGATGTGATGGAGCCGTAGGGACACCCATGCAATGCTAATGCAATCTCTCAAAAGTAAAGATGTGCAATGCTGGGTAGCATCCATAGTCTTCCTCGACAAGCTACAAAACGAGCCATCTTGGAAAATCACAACCACCACCAAGGCGATATAGAGCGTCCGAGGTCTACTGGGTACGCAGGGAGAGGCCCAAAACAAAATCCATACTTCAACGCCTGGCCAAGGGGCTTTAGGGACTGGCAAGGGAGTGTACAGCTCGGGCGCTGGTGAGAAACTCCTTTGGCCCCGCTTAACGACACGGTATAAGTCAGCCTCCACAGCGAGCTACGCTAGTAGACAATCTCACACAATTAAAAGTCCTGGGTACTATGAGGGCGTAAGTCTTATCACGCATGACCAAAGTGCCCCTATTACGGAGTTTCGGCCATGATCATCAGTCCCCAATGAATAAATGGGATGTACATAAACAGTCACTACGAAATAGGTAAACTGCTATACAAAATAAAATCGCTGAATGATAGATGTCCATCAAGTTACCTCCGAAGGATCCGCCTGCAAGGAAGGATCAATTCCATCCTCGCGATACATATATCCGCGGAAAGCTTCCAAACCCCGCAACTTTGGCGGCTTCACAGTTGTGGGTAGAAAAGAACTACTACGTCGCTCAAAGCATCTCCGCTACACCTGGTTGAGGCTTCCCCTCGCTTGATGCTTCGTGAGTAAAGGTGAACTCTTACAAGTACGCCACACTCACTTCTAGTGTGCGCAAACCGCCGCTTGTGTTGGGCATTGGATGTACTTCGTGGCTTTATGATCCCGGAGAACGTGGATGAACTCCTTTTTGTATGAGGTGAGTGGCGCCTAATGCTTCAACGCATCGAATCCAACTACGACATAAAACTCCTGTGTCATAAGTGGATTTGTTCTTCTTCAATCTCCCAACAACTTCTCAAGCTGAAAGAAAGCTAATGGCCGCTCGTTCCGACCGGCTCAAAATGCACCTCCAATGCCAACCTGCATGCATCACAATGGGCCCTCGAACACTTTTGTCGAAGTCGGGAAGTGCGAATCGCGGTACTCAGCTTATCTTCACGACATTTTGACCAGTGGAAGCTAGTT